>JAUZSV010089165.1:0-14315 GCA_034780495.1 Parotocinclus cesarpintoi
ATACACTGCTCATAAAAATTAGGGGATATTTAATTATCCTAATTTTTGTGATCAGTATATTATGGTGCATTATGCAATATAATATTAACATATTATTATCATTATGCAAACAACTTGTAGTTCAGGTTGTCACAGAGCAGTTTTAATAGAGTAGAAGGAATCTGCTAGGTTTTGTGCTTCCTCACACCTGATTTTACATACAGTTTTAGAAGAACTAAGAGATCTAACAGTAGGGTGACCCTTTTCTGGTTTTCAAAAGAGGACACAGGGCCGACAGTGTGTCAGCAATCACAGTCTGTGGGAGAGCTGGTCCAGGGGGTTCAAGTAAGTGTGGCAGCCCTGTACACAAAGCAGCAGTTCAGGTTTGGCCGATGAATGTCACCGAGATGCTCACAAGGTCGATATTCATAAATAGTGAATATAATGGTGCTTTCCAGCATTACTGTTTGCAGCTTATAAACTGGGAAATACTAAAAGTTGCTGCTACCATGAGCACTACTCTTAACATTGCTTATTTTTTGCAAGTGTTTACACATTTTCAGTTATTTTTTCCATATACAAGATCCTGTAATCTGGTAATAAATGTTGTTGGTAAATAAAATAAAGCCTTTTATTTTTTATTAATAAAAACAAACACAGACAGTGCATCTATAGCTTAAGTTTGATTTATTTGAAAAGTTCAGCAGATTGGGTCACAATTATTTAATTATTATTTCCAATTATTTAATTATTATAAAGTTTTATTATTTTAAATGAGATTTGAACATCACACATTGCTTGACTAGCACCATGTAGTTGCATTTGAGTTTTTGATACTTACAGGTTAGCACAGTTATAACAGTGTGTGTTTGTGGCTGCATCACAGACTCGAGTCCTGCATGCCATCCTGAAGGTGACGTGATAGTCTTTACAATACAGAATCAGCGAGAATGTGGTACTCTAGAAACTCTGGGGGAGATCCTTGCAAATGAAGGCAACATATTTAGCATTGTGAACCAGCACTATACCACTGAGCTAGCATAGCTTGTTGTGTTTGTGCCCCATTATAGTTTTGGCACATTTACGTTTTTTAGCAGACACCCTTATCCATAGCGACTCAAAACACATACAGTCTTACAATCCAAGCAATTGTGGGCTAAGGGCCTTGCTCAGGGGCCCAACCGTGGCAGAGGTGGGATTTGAACCCTGGACCTTCTGGTCCAGAGTCCAGTGCCTTAACCACTAGGCTACCACACCACTTGTCACACCCAACTTGGCAGTATGTATCCGTCAGGTCTCAAGCCCGGGTGCGTTACCAAATTGCTGCCGCCTAACCTGTGCGTGTATATAATACAGTATTTCAAGCTATAATTAATAATAATATGAATGTTATGGCTCTGTTCTTCTTAATCCTGCCCTTTTAGTAAGAATGTGTTTGTGTGTGTTTGATCAGGGAGGAACGCGAGCGCTGGATCCGGGCCAAGTACGAGCAGAAGCTGTTTCTGGCGTCCCTGCCCTGTGTGGAGCTGACTCTGGGTCAGCAGCTGCTGCACTGTACAGCTGAGGAAGACCTGCGCTCGGTGGTGCTGCTGCTAGCTCACGGCTCACGTGAGGAGGTGAACGAGACGTGCGGGGAGTCGGACGGTCGCACAGCGCTGCACCTGGCCTGTCGCAAGGCCAACGTGGTCATCACACAGCTCCTCATTTGGGTAAATGATTCCATACACACTGTACGCCCTGTTCCTGTGCTGCATGCAAAAGGGTTTCTTAAAAGGAGCATGCTCTTAAAAAACATTATATGCAATCCATTAGTGATTGACCAAAAAGCAAAGAGAGGCTTAGAGAACATTCAGCGAGGGCGGAGCCATTTATTAGAAGATAAAAGCTGTTTTTCCAGCGTTACAACTGGCTGCTCTTAACTGGGGCTAAGATTGAAAACAGGAGATTGTTTTCAGCTTTTAGCAGACTTCTACATTGTTTATTGCAAGAATGTACTTTTTTTTTTTTTTTCCAAAAACAAGATGTCATCTGATAATGTGTAAAAAAAAAAAAAAAAAATATTTTTTTTTTAAGTCTGTGAGATGGTGCATTTATACCTTAAGTAATTTTTTTTATCAAGTTTAATTCTTTGTGTCTTATTTAGTATTAGTTTGACCTAATACCTATTATATTATAGGTATTATATTCCTAATTAGCATGTAATTACGAATAACAAGCTGAAGGTGAGTGCCGTAGATCATCACAGCTGTGATCTTTTTAGCAAAAACTCATGACAACAAAATAATGAAGCACAAATCAAAGAAACCCTGAATTTTATACTAAATATAAACTTTGCTACAAAAAGTTTGTCCACAACAAACGAGCTATTAAGAATGAAACTATAGAATTGAGTTAAATTTAGTGTGGCTGTTACGTTTTGTATTTGTTATATGTTTGTGTATTTCTCATGTAGTGTCCAGTCATATATGGCCAATGAGAGTAATAGCTTCTCCCCTCTCTCTCTCTCTCTCTCTCTCTCTTTCCTGCTGTCCCTGTCTCTCTCTTCCTCTCTCTTCCTCTCGCTCTCTCTCTCGCTCTCTCTCTCTCCCTTGCTGTCCCTGTCTCTCTCTCTCTCCCACTCTCTTTCTCTCTCTCTCTCTCTCTCTCTCTTTCTTTCTCTCTCGCTCTCTCTGATTTCACCAGTACGGAGTGGACATCATGGCACGGGACGCCCACGGCAACACTGCGCTGGCATACGCACGCCAGGCCAACAGCCAAGAATGCGTGGACGTCTTGCTGCAGTACGGCTGCCCTGACGAGCGCTACCCTCTCATGGCCACACCCAACCTGTCGCGCCGAAACAACAACCGCAACAACAGCTGCAGCAGCACGGGCAGCGCCGCCCTCATCTGACCCACACTTGCACACACTACGTAAAGTTAGACACTCAGAAATAAAAAAAAAACAAAGCACACGCGCACACAACCACCTCGTCCGACAACCACTCTGATCCACCCAGCCTACCCTCCGCTTCAGCTTTATCTCCTAAACACAGGAACGACTGAACTCCGCCATGAAGAGAAACACTAACGGAACCACTGCACACAAACTCCCTGGTGCTGCCGCTAGCTCATCTTCTGCAAGCCGCTCCAATCACGTAGTTCGTCCGGCGTCAGCTGTTTCCCTAAAACAGACACAGAAACCACCGCTGCCTCTGTACACACGATGAGAGATGAGGTGCGGTTTCGACTCCTCTGGACAACAAGCGTGACTGAAACGGACAGGAAGTGACGCGGGATCCCAGGAGGACCCAACGAACTTTGGCAGGTCTTTGTTCTGCACACATCTTTGCTCTCTATTCCCCATCCTTTTTCTCACTATTCCTTAGTTTTTTTTTTAACAATGTGAAGATATCTTGTAGTTTGACTTTTTATGATACTTAAAGAAAGTCCTTCATCGTGACTGAGTTCTGGGGAGCTCACCGTGCATTGTGGACCACAGGAAGACACGTTATCATGGATCCCACTAGCCCTGTGCTCATAACCTTGCCTGCTTCACAGACCTAACGAAATCTTCTTTTCTGCTGCATGCTCCTACGATGCAAACTACCGGGTCTGCGCGGTCGTATCTTCACAAGGTGACCTCCGAAGTACGAATCGACCGTCTCCACGCGCCCAAGTCTTTCTTAATCGCATTAGCTATATTGATAATAGCGATCAATACTGTCCTGTTTCCAAATGAAACAGCAGGCAGGGGCGTCGATATCAGAACGCGCAGCGTCTGCATTTCTGCCGCGCTTTTTGACAGGAACATTAGCGCGTCCCTGCAGCCTCATTTAGCCATTTGTACTTGATATTACTTGCTCAGGAGAAGCAGGAGAACTCTATGTACTTATTTATGGCTCAGTGTGCGTGCTCATTTCTCAGCATCTGATGGACTGTCCATTCATTTTCCATTCATTACTCGCCCGGGCCTGGCTTTCTCTTCTCTTTCCCTTCTATCTTTATCACTTTTCTGGGTGCTTCATGGTGGGAAAATGTTCTTCTTTTGTGAAAAGCCTTTACGTTCGAACCTTGGGTTCCTTACTAGTTCCTCGATGCCAGTTTACATTTTACCCGCGTTCTTGTTGGCACATCAGGACTGCTCGTTAGACCACCACCTCTTTATGTCCACACAAACAACAAATAAACCATCATCCATTAGACCAATTGGATTTAACGTGTTAGAATTCACAAGGAGAAATTCCATAGTCATTGTTCAATTGCTTAGAAAACCCTATACAACCAGACTACGTGGTCAGAATAGAATCCACAGTGTGTAGATTATATAGTTATTCGTTTACATTAACACCTTTTAGCAGATACTCGTATCCAGAGTTGTAACTAGCTAACAGTTTTTCAAGGTACAGTTTGGGAGTTCAAAGCTGAGTCCTCTAGGCAGGTCCTGTATCCTAACCACTGTCACAGCAGTGCATTTGGGGGAAGATCCAGAATGTTCCAGCAGAGCTCTGGTCCAATCATTGTTGATGTGATGTGAAAGCGTTCCATGCTGGAGCTTTCTGCATTCTCACAGCTCAGTCTCTCACTTTTCACCCACAGACTTGTCATTATTGTCTAAAACAGTACAGTAAATTATCCAGGATGAAGTGTGTAGGGTAGATTCAATGATTACACCGCTTTATATAAGGAATTTCGGGGATACCAAAGGTCAACTGTTTTCATTATTAATTATTTTCCAAGACTGTGCAGACTTTACAGTACTATGCAAAAGTTTTAACCCACCATTACAACTGTTATTTTAGTTGTACCATAATGACCATATAAAAACATATTGTTGACGATCTAACCCAAAAATATTAAACTTCACTCTATAATGCTCATTTCTACTAATCTTTATTCCAGTCTTGCAATCATATCTCAGCCCATTCACCCAGATCCCGTTAAAAAAAGGGGTTTCTTGGCTGCTACCCTTCCAAATAGATCATTAACTGACCGACTCTAAAAGGGTCAGATTGGCATCCCAGTGAAGCTCCACCGATGCTGCTATTGCTCAAGGAGAGATCAAACTAAATATACTGCTCACAAAAATGAGGGGATACTTCAAAATGTAATCCCATAATAATTTTTGTGAACAGTGTACTTGCCATTGTAGCCCATATAAGTTGTTTATAATACTACATACACATTGCTAGACCAATGGTTTATCTAATCTAATGGTGGCTTAAGACTTTTGTACAATAATCTATAGCATAGCAGCAGCGCTATTCAGTTAACCCCTTCATTCCTGTTGATGCCCTAACAGCGTCAGACTAAAAACGGTCATCAACAACGTGATTTTAATATTTCTGACCTCAAATACTTAACAAAAGCATAGTTAAATAGATGAGCTCATGTATTTGTGCTGTTTACTAGGTCGTGGCTTATTGCTCTTGTTCCTAAAAACAGATGAAAAACCACAAACGATGCAATACAATAGAAGCAGAGATGCTGTTCAGAGGCTGTTTTATTTTTGTCCCCCCAGTTGATGTTTACTTTGCCTGTTTAATATTACACTCACAGTTGGGATTTGTACTTTGTGATTTCTTGTTTACATGTGTTGTGATTATTTCGTTGGGAGTTTTTGAAACGGCTAAATACTAGTTACATCCAGATTAATTTGAAAAAGTTAAAACAGAAGGAAGCAGCATTAAATATAAATTATCGGTCAAATTTCTTATTTGCAAGTTTCTAAATTTCTATTACTTATGAAAAGATGTGGGTACCCCAAGTGTACATATTGATTTTCAACACCAAAAAGATCAGAAATATGTTTAGGGAATAAGGTAATTACATCATGCAATAGTTTTTACCTTGCTTATTCTTCTAAAGCTGAACATGCATCCCATGGTACAAGGGAATTAGACCTCTGCCCCATCGGAGTACCCAAAAAAATGCCGGAAGACCTACCTGGAACCACAGGGTACAAGGCAGGAACGATTATGTGATGTAATTAGAGGAAGATGCAAAACAGAAGCAATTTCTGTACTGGCCAAACACTTTTTTTGCCCCAATGTACAGTACTGTGCAAAAGTCTTAGGCCACCATTAGATCTGTCATTTTAGCAATGGTATTGTGACCAGATATAAAATATTAAAGACGATTCTACCCTGTTCCCTTTCCAAACAGTGGTTTCTTGGCAGCTACCCTCCCAAAAAGACCATTCCTGCTCAAGTCTACTTTGTATCTTGGTGAAGCTTCCAGATGCTGCTATTTCTCAAGTATGAGGGGAGGTTTTACTGAATTCCTGCATAATACTGCATACAAATACATTGCAATACATTTCTAGCATACAAATTTCTTGTATTTTCTGGGTGTATTTTGACTTAGAAACTGATAAATAATTATATATGGTCGTTCTATCATTACTAAAATACAATACATAGAATCGAATGTGCGTAAGACTTTTGCACAGTTCTCTTACATTTAGGTGACAGTTTGTTGCCAGTTAAGGTTCATTTTCAGAAAATTAACAATACGGCGTAGTGAACATTTAATCCCAGACTTCTGCACAAGGCTCTAAATACGATGTATGGCTAACCTTGTGAGAGCCAAAAGAAAAAACAAACCATATATTTATATTTTACAGAGGTAAAAGAACAAATCTGTTCTTGCTGTTTGTAGTTTCTAATCGTTACATTACTTTTCTTCTCGTTGGCCTACAGTTTGTTTTGCAGCACCAATGTTCGCCTTTTCCCTTCCCTTAAAAATGTTCTCTATCTGATCTCTATATAGCCGCCTCCTTTGTTGCGTCGCCTCACTACAGAATTACACTGTTTACTCCTTTTCTGCTTTGTGTACTTATTTTTCTGTATGCCTTCGTTACCTCCCTGTCATTACACGTGTGTGTGTGTGTGTGTGTGTGTGCGTGTGTGCGTGTGTGCGTGCGTGTGTGCGTGTGTGTGTGCGTGTGCGTGTGTGTATGTGTATGTGCTATAGCCATGACTTACCTGTATTTCAGCAATACGAAGCCAGAAAAAGGCAGGTGGCTCTCTGAAGTAATAATTGTCCATGCCAGTATTGGCTGCGTGAGACGTAAGGTTATGTTTCGCTTCATACGGAGGTTGTGTGTAGAAACGGGATGGCACTTGGTGTAGAAAAGCACGAGGAAAGATTTCGAACCACGTAAGGGCAACTTGTAGAGTTATAGAAAGTGTACAGAGTGTGATAGGCGAGAAAGAACGCTGTAAAATGTTTGCCTTGTAAATAAAGTAGCAGACCTGTTAGAGGTCTCACCATCGTCCCCGGTTATTTATGACTAAATGCACTACGTCATACGCGTTCGCATCGCTTTAGTAAACACAGCCCACGCCATTGTGTCCGCCTCAAGCCCTTTCTGTGAAAGCCCCACTTTGTTTCTTAACCTTTTTTCGCCTGCATGGATGTAGTTTGGCGTGTAAACGTTTTAGTCCTCGTTAAAGGGGTTCGCCTTTGTAACCCGCTAATACTCAGCTCAACTCGTTCTCTTTCCTAAAGCTACACTCTTTTACGTGAACTCGACATAAACTGGGAGAGGATGGAGTCGCCGCGCACCACCAACAGCTACCAAAGCAGAGCCCGCCCCCTGTAGGCAGAAGACGCAGGTTCATGTACGTGCTGCTTTCGTGCTTCCTCGCTTACAGACCAGTTTTCATGTAGCCATCACTTTCTGTACATAGCTGTAAAAAGTGAGAAACACATCGTTTTTTTAATGATTATGATTATTGTGGTTTTTGTTACCTCATTTTTTTTGTTGACATTATCCACGATGGATTAAACCCTGAGAAGCCTGGTTAATTATTTATAAGCGGATATGCTAATTGAAAGGGGATGGGCTCTCACACTTTTTCCTTTTCCAATAAAGAAATCACGATTTTTGTCATTAACGTTGTTGTATATCTAATTATTATTATTGTTATTGTTATTATTATTATTATTATTATATTGAGTTTGTGTCAGCTGTACAGTTCCGTGTTGAAAAATTATACCTGATGCAGAGTCTTTACTGTAATGCGTCTCTTTCAATAAAGAAAAACTACTTCTTAATATAAACCTCTGTCCCGGTCTGTTCATGAAACACAAGACAATTTTTATGCATATTATTTAAAAAATGTGTTACTTTAATAATTGCCAGTAGTGGTTTTTCTGTGAATTTGTTCCAGGAGGCATGTCCAGTGCATTGTATTAACTTTGATGAGGTGTGTTAGTGTGTGTTAAGGTGGTACAAATGGCTCAGACACAGCGGATGGAGTTTTTAAAAACGCTGTTCGCTCACTGTGCGTTCGATTCGACGCACCTACGTTATTGATCCTCCTCGTAAATGTAAAGTCAGAACAGCAGGTCTTTTGTTGCCCAGTTTGTGTTGATCATTGTCACGTAATCCTTCATCAGTGCTCACAGGATGCTGGTGGTTGGACATTTTTGGTGGACTGTTTTCAATTTAACAGCAATACTGAGGTGTTTAAGAACTTCAGCAGCGCTACCGTGTCTCATCCACTCCAACCAACACAACAAATGTTGTGCAAACACCATGTCAGGCATCCTGGCCATTAGAACAGAGTAAATGGAACGAACAAAGTACCGTATGTAGAAAAACACGATTTACAGTCTATAACTACAGAGCCATAAGTGCTTCTGTATGGCAAGAGGAACTGATCAAATGAGTAACAAAAGTTCACCATAAACGTTCCTGCCAGGGAAAGAACAAATAAGTTGCCATGTTGTGGGACTGCGGTAGCCTAGCGGTTAAGTTACTGACCTCTGGACCAGAAGGTCCAGGGTTCAAATCCCAAACTGCCACAGTTGGACCCTGAGCAAGGCCCTTAACCCACCTCTGCTTGGATTGTAAGATTGTATAAGTTGTAAGTCCCTCTAGATAAGGGCGTCTGCTAAATGCCGTAAATGTAAATGTTGCTGATCCCAACAGTCAATCTGTGGGTTTTTGTCATCTTCTGTATCTTTCTAGTCATTTCTGAGTAAGTATTTTAACTGGATGAAGGGCACAGGAGGTCAGGAACCACAGGGTATATGGTGGGATGCACCCTGGAAGAGACACCAGTTCATCACAGGACATTACACACATGATCATTAATGTTTAGAGTTGGAAGTCCACCGTTTTGGTAGATGGGCAGAAACTAGGTATTACAGTTTGTTTACAGGTATGTTGTAACATTTATTTTCTTTACCATCAGAAGTCTTAAAAATTATAACAGGATGAGAAAAACTAATATACAGCACATCATGTCTGAATGACAGAAAACTAAGACGAGCAAACCTTTGCGACGCCTGCTGACAGACAAGAGAATAGCATTATATTTAACGTTTTAACATTTTTGTTTTTGTTAAGTATTTATAAAAAACAAACAATAAAAATTGCTGTTGTACTGCACTGTACCAAATGTGTATTTTAATTCACATTTTTGTTTAATATGTGCAAAACACTGTACTTAAATTACATAATTATGTTTGTTTCGTATATTGGTTCTGAAAATTTCGCATTTCGATCAGCACGCTGTTTTACAGAATGAAATGTGAACATGAAATGCACAAACAGTAATACGTGTAAACGCTCATACCTCTCAGCTCGGAGTTTATAAGTAGCAGCACCAGTTTCATGATGGGACATGAATTATTTTCATATGTGATGAGAGCTGTAGTCTAGGGAGAGCTTTTGGGCCATTGCTGAGTTAATTTATAATAATAAGATCGCTTACATGCTGTCTCTCTTTACTGACGTAATATTTTTCATTCCAAGCCCACCACCGCTGTGTGAGACACCCTGGGACTGTGCTGCAGATGAAGGCATTTAGCGCTAGACCTTCTACACTCTAATGGGATAATGTTTCTCTAATCCTCTCCTTATTCTATCTCACTCTGTTTCACCCTCTCTCTTCTCAGGAAGGGAGCAGCAGCTTTACAAAGCATTTGGGGAGGGCAAAGGGGGACAGGACTCACACTCACAAAAGCCCCCTGACCAGCGAGGACAAAAGAGGCCTCAGCAGCCTTGGACAGGAGATGTAATTAAAGAGATTAGACGAGGGTGAGAGGAAAACAGGAACTCTTGTCTTTGTGGAAGAGGTGTGAGGGCTTGTTGTAGTTTGGGATATTGATGTTTTATTTAAAGAGAATGATGGAGTTGGTTTAGATAATGTTATATTACATTTACAACATTAAGCACTTCTCCAGAGCAACTGATTCATCCATGTAGAATTAAAGCTACAAAGGGTTAGGGGGTCCAACAGTGGCAGTTTTGTCAGAGGCAGATCTTTAAACCTTATCTTTCTGGTCCGAGGTCCAGTATCTTAACCACCTTAATCAGTGTTACCAGTTCTACCCCACCATCCTTTTCAAGGGTGGAGTGTTGCATGCACCTCAAGCCTCACTATTTTACATACTGTGTCTAATTTGTTGTTTTTAATTAATGGAAGAATCTGTTATTCCATTATCTCTTGCTCATTATCTGTGCTGGTGGGGATCGTGGTGGGTTCAGAGCCTTTTGTTAGACTGCAATCTCAGGCAGGAAAATCTCTTTGTCAAATAATGTCAAGATTTAAGATTGTTATTTGTGCTAAGACAAAAGTACAGCAAAACCTAAAGTGGCTAATCTGAACGTTGTACAAGAGAAGAAATAGTGAAAGTAGAAAAACACAAGGATTGGGCTGTAAATACGTGTGGGGTATGTGATGGGATTCATAGATTGAGAAAAGGTGGTACAGTACATTTAATATTTAGTTTAGTGCGTGGGAAAATGGGCCGCAATGCAGATGTTAATGATTGGTAAAATCAGTGATTTTATTTGGGCATGCCAAAGGACATAGTGTGAAGGAAGTAGCTAATTTTGCAGGTGTGACTTTTTGCAAAGGTTGACAAAATCATTGTTGAGGTTTTTTAGTCACTGGTGGTTCTTCAGATGATCACTACGTTTCTTATCGTCCACGGTCCTGGTTTCTCAGAATTGGGCTATGAGGGGTAACAGTGCTGTGTGAAATTGGTGATCTTTCTGAGTGTTGCTTGTTGAAGTCTGTTCCTATGATACACCAGTTGCTGTGTTCCCCGAACATCAGAATGATTAATTCTATATTGAGTTACCCGTGACGAACGACGAAAGTTTAGAATTTTCTGTGTTGATAACTTTTGAATCACAAGAGATATTGCAAATCTGATCAATTGATTTCTGAGACAATTCTGGTTTTCTTGCATCTTGATCACCTTTCCATTGTAAAAACTTGCCTTTGATCCAATATGGCGGCTGTAAAGAAGCTGGACATATTCCTGACATAGATAGGCCTAAAAAATAGACCCCCTTAAAACAAAACTTAGGGAATATTTAATTATTCAATATTTAATTTTGAAATATCCCCTAATTGTGTGAGCAGTATAGATTATGACTTGACTAACTGATAAGAAAAGGATGTCGATGTTGTGTTGTCGATGAAATTTGAAAAACGAGAACAGTGATATGCAAACTGTATGTTGAAAGACAGTCCATAAACAGCTTTTGTCCCAGTAAATATAACCAACTTCCCCAGTCTGTTGATGATCCTTGTCATGTGCACGGACCCTACATGAAGCAAGGGTGACTCCCCAATAAATGCCTCCATACACCGGTGGGTGGTGTGTTTTTACAGAGAGGATCAGTGTGCATCAGAGAACCTTCTGTGGTCTGATGTGCCGTTTGATGTCCCCTACACAAGATGAAATGCCCCTTGTTACACCAAAACGACCACATGTACATTAAACAGGAATTGAAGTCTTGCTCTCCAACAGGACCCTGTACTGACACCGTGATGAAAAGCCTGCCTGGCTGAAGCATCTTTTCCGACTCCAGTCTGATCACCCCTTGTCATAAATTAGTGCAGCTTCCCAAAGTGATGGAGTCCAGTCAGGCAAAGTGCTGGTTCAGTGCATTAACACAGCTGTGTTCATCTATCAGAGTGTGTGAGGCTCACATTCACACACTAATGGCATTAGGAATGCTAGAGAGGCCCTGAAATGAGGCGTGAGCAGGGCCATCATGGTGTGATGATAATCTTGCCGTGTACGGATAGAAGAGCAGCCAGAGAAGAGTCCGAGTCTGGCAGATGAGCACAGACATGACTGAAGGAAACAATATCGTAAGAGGCCAAGTATGAATAGAAAATAAGCATTTAGACCTTATGAAATAAAAATCACATTGTTACATTTACATTTTGAAACAAATTTTTATTTACTGCTCAAACCTCCACTTCTGTTTTCATTTACAGAATTCAGCTAATATTCGATTGTCACATCTGTTTTCTCAGGAGCCAGTTTGTGCACCGTACAATAAACCTTCAACAGTACAGTAATAGGAAAAACGTACGGTCATGTTTAAGGTGGAAGCCTTCTAGTAAGAAGTTCAGCGAAATGCAAAATCACATATATTAAATTATTCATAATAAGTATTAGTCAATCTCAGGCAACTTTGTTTGATTTTTACATGGTTTTTCCTTATGGCCTGAGTTTCCAGCACATAACTGCAAAAAAAAACAAACACATGGCATCCATACTAATATTATTAATACTAGTATTAGGACACTGAGTAATGATTTATCACAATTGTGCATTTTTACCATAAACAAATATCATCTAAAATAGTTTAGGCAGCAGGACAGTAAGTTGAGCTTGGCCTTACCATTGGTCTTCAGAATATCCAGATCATTCAGCTTCCTGTTGAACTGGTGATATGTTCCATAATTTTCAGAAGCAGGCATATATGTTAAGCAGGCATAAGAGGACTGAGTAAAACATGACTCAAATGTTATTTGACTTCTTTAACGTCGCCATCAGCATCAGTGTCCATCTCAGCGACACACACAAGGTTATAACCATACACAAGTTAATATCAACACCAGTTATATATATATATATATACAAGTCAATGCCAATTTTGAGTAATCAATTAACCTAACACACATGTCTTTGGACTGTGGGAGGAAACCAGAGTACCCGGAGTAAACCCATACAGACTCGGGTCGCTCCACCCTGGGATTGAACCCAGGACCTTCTTGCTATGAAGCAGCGATGCTACCCACCGAACCACCGACTAAAGTATTAATTTGAGAGTAAATCACTATGGATTGCTTAAAGACAAATATTTTTAGAACATAATTGGGATATGGAGTGACATTACCCCAATAGAAAAAGCTTTCTGAACGATTTTAGGTTAGGTTTTCTAAATGATTTTAGGATTTTAAACATTAGGTTTAATTGTGAAGGGAAATGTTAGAGACAGGGACAACAAATACTGTTTTTTAGTGTCCTAAGTAGTTTTTTGTATTTATTTCTAAATAATGTATTTTTGATCAGTTATATTTACCACTCTTGACTTGTTTTTTTCTTATTTACTTTGTTTTTAATGGTTTACTAATTAAATATCTTAAATATCAATATCTGTAATGTAATGGGGATGGAAATGACACCCATTTGGTGAAATGGCTCATATATAACTGCAGTAATGACCATAATATGGCTGCACATTTTAGGTGGATGGACTAGTTATATCTACATATCATTTAGACAACTGACTTTGGTGACCCACTGTCTCATAAGTAAGAAGTAATCATTGCTGTAAGTAGAACATCTATAAATGACACATCTACACCTAGTGCATCTGAAAGCTTTTCATTTTTACACTGTAAATAATCTTACTCTAATGCTGGGTGTAATGGAGCAGGGAGAATTATGAAGAGCAGAATAGAGTGGTGATCATTGCCTGCTGTATGAGGATGAAGATTTACCTGCAGATGGATGTTGCTGATTGGTTACTCTTTCATCCTAATGATTAGTCACATGAATTGCCTTGTCCCTTCTCTGTTGGCTTGCATGTACAGGTTTTACAGAGGTGTGTGTGTGTCTGTGCGTGTGTGTCTGTGCGTGTGTGTCTGTGTGTGTGTGTGTCTGCGTGTGTGTGTGTGTGTCTGTGTGTCTGTGTGTGTGTGTGCGTGTGTGTGGTGTCCTCCGGTCAGTGCCTATTAGGTGACACAATTCTCGGGGCTTGTTCTCTATCAGAATTAATCATTGGGGGTTAATTTGAACCTTGGCCAACTTGCTGTTAATTTAGTGTGCAAGGGACATGCTGGAGTAAAAAGCCGAGGGCCCAGCATATCCCCCGGGGCCCATTTATCTGTCAACCAGCTCTGCCGGGCTTGATTACAATTTGCAAAAAAATTCATTAGAGTTCGGGCAATTGTCAGAGCTCTCTCTCTCTCTGTCTCTCTCTCTCTGTCTCTTTCTCTCTCTCTGTCTCTTTCTCTCTATCTCTTTCTCTCTCTCTCTCTCTCTCTCTCTCTGTCTCTTTCTCTCTATCTCTTTCTCTCTATCTCT
>JAUZSV010089275.1:0-14308 GCA_034780495.1 Parotocinclus cesarpintoi
GAAATATAAAATGCACGTCTATATCATGAAAAGTAAAGCCAATTTTAAAATTTTAGCATCAATTTCAATCTCAGCACTCCAAAATTAGTTAAGAACAACTGGTTTGATGCCCGAAACATTTTGGCTGTTAACCAGTGTTATTATTTTGCCAGCTCTTTTGAAGTTCAAGAACTTAAAAGACTTTACTAATTCCTGACACTGTTTTATATGAGAGAATGTAAATTTTCAGTTGAATTGGGACAGAAAGCTTGTGTTATTATGAAGCATTTATGTACCAGAGACCCTGCTTCAAAGAATTTTTGGCTGAACGTTTGGTGCATCTGTAGGTTTTGTAGTAGAAGTTTTGAACTTTTAATGTACTATATTGCACTGTTGTGAGATTATGGGTAACGTACCAAAGTTTCCTCTTTGGCTTCAATTGCAGAAAAAAATAAAAAATATACATTTCTCAAAATGATCTGAGCTGTATTATGTACTAATGAGTTACACGATTTCCTGACGCCACTCTGGAACTGGCCTTTGCCCTATCCTCTTTAATGTTTCCAGTTTTTTGGTAAATGGGAGACTGAATTGTAAAGCAGAACAAGGAGACTCCAGTTAACTTACCATGAAATGAGCATAATGGTCCATTATTTGTGTTCAATGTGTCTTTGTGCTAAAGGACATTTCAGAGCAGTGCGAAATGAGGAATCTTTTTATGACTTACACAGTATTTATTTATTGGTCAATGCTAATTTAACACCATGGTTGACTTAATTTGATGATTGAAATATTTAAATATATTTGTAGCTTATTTGAAATAATGCATTCACATTCTTTCCTGCAGTCACTTGTAATATTGCTATGTTATTTGCTTGGTTTTAGTACACTTTTAACCCAATTTATTGAAGTTGTGGTCAGACACGACGGAAATTCTTTTAAATACTTCATTGCGTTCCATGCATTAAATGTGGAAATGAGATTACAAATCCCATGACATTCATGACATGATTTTTACGGAACATCAGCTGATACTGTGGTGTGACAGCATGCAACTGTAATATGTAGGCTTTGTTTAATTGTTTATATATCCCCCCTTCAAGTTTGGAGGAAGCAGCTTGTGATCCATTGATCGCTCCATTGCCAGTCAAAGCTCTGTAAAACAATGGGGGGCGTCCTGGTGGCCGTAAGGGTTTTATCAAATCTGTTTCCCTTCAGGAAACTGCAGATGTGTTGCTGTGCAAGGTTGAGGAATTGGAGAGTACAGATAAGTTAGAAAATATCCATGTTTCTGTTTCTGGGCTTTACAACAGGACGTATTCACAGATTCATAAGACTGTTTTGAAAAGTTTCTTTATGGTCAGACATCCATAATGTTCCTTAAGCCTTTTGATTTGTTACATGTCTGAACTCATAGTGTCAGCTTACCTTTGTGTGTTGAAAACATAGGTTCTCTGCTTCCTTTGAGAGAAAAGGGAGGGAAGATCATGAGGTCATGTTTTGAAAACATGACTCACTCAAGTAATACTCCAACAGAATATTTGTAATAGAGTGATGGGCTGGGCAGTTTAAAATCTCAGGCTACAATACGGCTGGTGTTTGTCCGATGGTGGTCCATTCTAAACTGTTGAAGCAGTTTGCAGGGATGTGGCTTAAAACCGAGACATAACCATTTTAAGGGAAACCTTTCTTTAATTTAGTTTAGAGTGGAATGAAAGCTAAGAGATGCCAGTTCTGGACATTGTGAATGGGACCCAGCTGATATCTAACAAGTTTAGACTAGATCTCATGTATTCCTTTAACTTAGCTCTGTATATTTGATCTGGATTGCAAATGAACTGTCGAAAACGATATATTTGTGGTATGTCGTTAAATGAGCGTATGGCAGTAGGGGGAGCGAAAAGAGTGTTTTTTTTTTCTCTCTCTCTCACTCATCCCTGTAATTAGGCAGTTATCAGCAGGCTTTGTAAACACTGAGATGTCTCCTCAAAGATAGCGATATGAGGTGTTCAGCAAGCCGCTTATTCAGGAACATCACACAAAGAGTAGTCAAGCATGATTGACTCAGATCAGTTGAAGACCAAGGACTGCTTAGGATCTTTAGGACATCCCTATTGTTCTCGTATCTTTATGATGCTATAAAAGTATTGCTCAGATATAACAAGCACTTTTGCTTTCTGTGCTTGGTTAGATCAGAGCAAGTAAGTTCAAAATCGTCTGCAACATATTTATGCAGTAATGTTTTTTCAAAGCTTGGCATCAGGTTTGCCCACTCACAGTTCTTCTTTACTTTTTTATCCAAACAACTGGCTTCCCCTCTGTGAACAACTTACAAGTCTAAGCTTGGTCACATTAGCAGGATGTGAATGGGAAGTTGTGATGGAATGTGCCTAGGGCTCTCCAAAAACACATCTGCCTGCATAACATCCTCCCCCTCTTTCCTCTGTATCTCTGTTCACTGTTTTTTATATATGTTTTTCCATGATGGGGCACTTCACATCTATTAATTGATCCTTAAAAAAGAAATGAAACAGAAAACGCATCTTAAGTAATAACACAATGTGGCATTATTATGGGTGACATATGACATTTCGGACTGGTAAAGTGTAAACAGCAATGTAACAATTACCTGATGGTTTTATGGTATTTCACAAAAGCTGCCCACTAATATCAGTGATCCAAGTATCGAACAGTACCAATACTGATCCAATATGGGAATTGTCACAGTAACTAAACATGGAATTAAAAATATTGGTGATGATCCTTAGTTTATGTCTAATCTTTATGTAAATGAGTTGGGAAATGTGAACTTTGGACACTTTTTATTCACTATTTATATTACTGGACATGATAGTTGGACATACTGAAATCTAATATACAATATAATACACATTTTGTGTAAGGCTAACTTAATATCATTGCATTATTTTTGACTTATTAACTTATTATTGATTAATAATACTAAACATAAAACACTGTGCAAAAGTCTTAATTGAATAGATTTGTTTTAAAACCAGTATTATCACCATCTATAATGTAGTGTCAATGAGTGAACCTAAAAAATTCATTCCAGCCTTTGTGAGCGTTTACATATTTTAGCCTTTTCACCCTGTTCCCCTTCTGAAAAAGTGGTTTCTTGGCTGCTACCCTTTTTTAATCAGGCTTGTGAGACTGTAGAAGGGTCAACTTTGCATGGCGATCTAGCTTCCAGATGGGTCACAGTAAATACTACTGTACTGGAGTCAGTATAGTATCTCTTTAATTACAGTTTCGTTTTAATCAGTGCTGTGTACTGTCTTTTTAGGTGTACATAGCATGACCAATTTAGGTTGGGGAAGTAGTACAGCTGGGATGCTATTTCTATTTATTTACATATTAGTAGGCTGTTGAATTCCTTATGACAGTAAATAATCACTAGACCATTTTGGGATGTTGGGCAGTGATTTTATTAAAATATATATTTTTCATCACACAGTGTGTCCCACTTAGTCTATTGTCATGATAAAAATGAAAAAACGTCCTTTTCAGAACTTGCATAATAGATTCAAGGTTATTCTCTAAACACACATTTAGCTGTTTCCTGTTTCCTTATAATTTAGAAATAGCCATGTATTTTTGGCCAATGGGTTGGATTCAATCTGCTACATTCAGCAGAGGCGTCTCTTTGACTTTCCTGTCTTGGTTTCCTTTTTGTTCTTGCTCAAATACATCAGAATATGTAACAAAACTAAAATATGCATTAACCCTGTGGTGATCTATAGATTATTTTATGGTTTAAAGCAACCCCTTGCATGGCAAGATGTATCTTAAAGGCAGGTTTACAGCAGATTAGTTTTTTTGTAAACATTTTTATGGTAATCAGTGATGTCATAGGATTGAAGTGTAGATGGGCCGAGCTCAAAGCTTTCCTCGTCAGGATGGAAGCAGTTTTGCTCAAAGATGAATTTAACATGTAATTATCTATTTTTCTATTTTATTTGAAGGTTCTGAGTTGACTTCTGGAGGGGCACCAGGGGCACGTTTCTAGAGATGGCCCAGTCTGTGCACATGAACCCCAAACTGCCAAGTGAGTATTTGCTTTCTTAACGTCAGGACAGTGTAAAGGAAGAATATAAGAAGAATATAAAGCTTAAGCCTAGTGCATATTTCACAACTTATGTGAATTGATGCTCACACTGTTTGTCTCCAGGATCCATTAATTTTGCACAAATAGTTCAGTTTCACAAGTATCACACTATACAAACAGTTGTACATGAATGTGTCATCTAACATTCATGAAATTGAACACCCATTGAATTTGTTCATCGGCAACTTTATTCTGTACACCTGTTCAAATGTTTGCTTATGCAAATTACTAATCAGACAACCACATGGTAAAAAATCATGGTCAAGCAACTGTGGCAGCTTGGCAGAGGTGGGATTTTAACCCTGGACCATCAGGTCAAGAGTCCAGTACCTTAACTGCAAGGCTACAGCAGTCTTCTGTGGTCACAGAAAGAAAAAATCTCCAGTGAGTAGCGGTTCTCTTGGCAAAAAGTCTTGTTAATGCCACATACAACCACAGTATGTAGAAGAGCATCTCTGAAATCACAACACATTAATCCTTGAAGCAGATTTGATACTGGAGCAGAAGTGTCCGCCAAGTACCACGAGGCTACTGTTTGCATGGACTCACCAAAATTGGACAACAGAAGATTGGAAAAATGTTCCTGGTCTGTTTAACATTCACACATAATTTGGCATGACAACATAAAAGCATTGATATATAATTGATTATATCAATTGACCAGGCAAGTAGATGTGGTGCAATTGTGTATGGGATAATTTCTTGGTACACTTAGGGAACCTTAAATCCAA
Organism: Parotocinclus cesarpintoi; assembly: GCA_034780495.1. Taxonomy (NCBI): domain Eukaryota; kingdom Metazoa; phylum Chordata; class Actinopteri; order Siluriformes; family Loricariidae; genus Parotocinclus; species Parotocinclus cesarpintoi. Next base: position 4,837 of record JAUZSV010089275.1, read on the forward strand.
CTAAGCATCTTCTATGCACCATGTCACACAGCACAGATCCTCTCAAACTGGTTTGTCGGGCATGACAGTGAGTTCAGTCTACTCAAGTGGCCGCTATTATCAGACACCAGATCTCATTCCCATAGAGCACCTTTGGTATGTGGTGTATCTCAGAGCATTGTTGTGCACTGTATTGAATCTATGCCATAAAGAATTAAGGCAGTTCTGATGGCAAAAGTAGGTCCTGCCCATTGGTAGCAACATGTACTTGTCACACATGAAGTGGTCAGTGAGGGCACATACTCACATGCTCCATATTAAATGCTAAAGCAATATGGGTTACTGTAGTGTAGTGGTATTGACTAAATACCTGAATATTAAAGAGTAAACAATATGCATGATCAAAATGTCTTGCTTTTCCTGCAGATCTCGGTGCCCCCTATCATTGTGCAACTCAGGAAGAAGTGGACCAGAGTGGTTCCTATTCTGTACAGACTCCATATGGATTCCAGCTAGACCTCGATTTCCTTAAGTATGTGGAAGAAATTGAGAGTGGACAGAACATTCGCCGGGCTAACATGACCCCTCGGAGAGCTTCGAGAGCAGATAGAGGCTCTCAGAGGAGTGCAGGGGGTCGCACCAGTGGCTGGACCTCTACTGAGTCATTGGCATCCACGACCAGTGAGGATGGTCGCTCTGTTCCCCCACCTGTTTCTCAAAGCTATATAACGTCACCCTGCAAATCCCAGCAACTCTCTCCAACATCTGTGTTCAGCCCCACACTGACGACTGGTTCAAAGTTGCCACCTCCCCCACCACCACGCAACCCCAGGGTAGAGAGAACATTATTAGAAACTAGCCGTCGACTGCAGCAGGAACAGGTTCTCAACCGAAACGGATTAGGTTCTCCTGCCTCTGATCTTCCTAAGTTGAGCGTCAAAGGTGGGGGATCGAGTGGCAACTTAGCGTCTCTTCCCCAGCTGTCTCCTGATGATCACCTGCAGCAGAGTTCATCTGCTGTCCATAATCCACCTAATAATGGCTGTGTTAGACTCAGTCCTCAGAATTCTGGCAGGAGCACACCGGCCTGTTACTCAGCAACGTCTTCATTTCCCCCAGGGCAACTTCAGACTGTACGAGAGCAGATGGCTGCAGCCCTTAGACAGCTCAGAGAGATGGAAGAAAAAGTCAAGGGAGTACCTGCTCTTGAAAGAGAAGTGTCCATATTGCGTGAAGAGAAAGATAAACTACTTTTAGCCCTTCAAAAGAAAACAGGAGAACTTGATGCTATTGCAAATAAGAAAAGTCCTGTTGACTCTGCACCCTTGCCCTTGTCACCATCTTCAAATCCTAGCCAAGGTCTAGAAAGGAGGACCAGTGACAAAGTCAAGGAACACTCAGTGGTAAAGATAGAGAAAAGATCCATAGCTGTAGGTAGTGATGTCCATCGCCTCCATACAAAGGATGTAGCTGTTGAAGTTGCTGCTGATGTCTGTAACAGAGGCGTGGAGACTGACATAACAACGGTCCAGGATAAACATATTCAGGTAGGGGTCCAAACAGCGGAAGTGGCCATCTGGGTAGAGGAATCCTTACTTGGATTGTCAAGTGTGACAGAACGAAAAATGAGCGACCTTCGAGAGACCATCAGATGTCAGCAGGAATCTATCCATGTTCTGGAGACAAGTTTAAATCAGGCCAAGCAAGACCTGGAACAGTTGCAGACCCTGGAGAAGGCTAGAATGTCAAAAATCATGCTAGAAAAAGAGACCCTCGTCAAACCAGAAACAGCATACAAGCTTGTGGAAACTGAACATTATTTAACCAGCACTGTTGGAGTTGGGGTTTCTGATGCAGACTTTGTCTGGACAAAAAATGACCAAAGCAGTCAAACAGACTCTGAGGGATATACTCAGGAAAAGACAGTAGTAAGCCAGGTCAGCACAGGTATTCAGTGCAAAATTTTTCACAGTACCGACCAACAGGACAATCAAGAGCAGTCAGTCTCCACCGAGGGTGAGTATGAACAGTGTTTCTCATCATTAAAAACAGGGTCATTTTTTGTTTAAAAATAAGAAGCGCTACATTATTAAACTATTTTCTATGGAAACTACAGGACCACTGAAATCTATCATGAAGAGAAAGGATGGGACTGGCTCAAGTGTAGCTAGCAGCAGTGGCAAAAAAAGCTTGAAATTCGTTGGGATACTTAATGGAGGGTGAGTTGCATAGCAGTTATGACCGCATGCTCCCTGAACAGAGCTGTTTTGAGGGGTGGGTGGGACCACAGCAGTGAATTTAAATTCAAAGAATACTTAATATGTTAATACTAGGATTAACATTTAATATAGCTTTTAAAATAATATATTGGAGAGTGACTGTGTTGGTTAAAATATCTGATTCATACAGTGGAAGAAACTATTAAACTGCATTGTCATTGAATTTCTTGAATTTAAATTCCTGCTGGTGACTGTGGTAGCCTAGTGGTTAAGGTACTGGGCTATGGACTAGAAGGACCAGGGTTCAAATACCACCTCTGCCAAGCTACCACAGTTGGGTCCATGAACAAGGCCCAATTCCTTGGATTGTAAGACTGTAGGAATTGTAAGTTCCTCTGGATAAGGGTGTCTGCTAAATGACATAAATGTAAAATTAAAATGATTCAACTGCTTGTTCTGTCCTTATAATCTGGTTGAGATTAGTGTAATTAAAAATTTTGATGATATTTTGATAACAGTATTTTTTTCACAACAACACAGTATCGCTCCACTGATGTGTTGCGACAGGCTTTATACACAAAAATATAACACACACAAATAATGGAATAACCCTAATACAGTAATTAACTATATTCCAGTATGCCATTCCAAATAAATGAATGAATTTTCACTTTGTATTTTAAACTAACCTTACTTATTAGTGCTATGCTAACCCTATGCCTTTTGTAGCATACTGTTCTAGATCAGGGTCGGATATTGTTACTGCTGCATAACAACTCATTTTGGTCTACTTTTTGGCTGAAAGTATTGTCCGTACTCATCCTGGATGTGTGTTATTATGAATGACATCATGCATGTGATTATCTACAGCACATTGATTTGGCTGTAACCAAATCAACTGTAATGCTATTTGTTTTCAACAATAGACAGTTCTGCCCCTGCCCCCCATACCTTGTCTTTTGGTGATTTTACTAACTTGGTTAATTTTGCAATCACGCCCAGCTACGAGTCAACGTCCAGCGAGGAGGAAGATGAGGAGGACGATGGAAGCTCCTCTGATGGAAGTGAAGCTGGTGGGTGCTCAGAGAGCAGCGAGGAAGATCCTGCAGCTCTGGAGGATACGTCTGAGGAAGAAATGAAAGTTCATTTACAGGACACTGATAGTGATGAAAATGTACCATCGGTGACAAAAGATCAGGAGCAGAATGAAGTAGTAAAAGAAAAGTAAGCTACTGATCCATTTAATTGCTTAGTTTAAGGTGATGAGATATAAACCCTCATTTCCAGTAAGTAGCTTTTAATAGCAATAGTATCCACTGACCCATTTTCCTCAGTTCAGTGAATATTTTTACACAATGGGACAAAGATATTTTTCTCAGTCCTCTTCCTTTTTGCTCAAAGACAAACCTGAGAAAGAGGCTGACGCTTAAACAGTACAATTTTGGATGCGTTTTTTTCGATCACTTTAATAGATGCCAATTTAGGTAACTTTTTTCAGATTACAGATTCACTATATTGTTTTTACAATATTATAATGTTATAAGGTAAATGGCAGGTGCTGTTTCCACAGTGACTTACAAACCGTGAGAGTTAAAGGTGCGATGATGCAATTACTCAGTTATCTATAAACATTAATTACTAGTCATGCTACAAACTGCTGCTACCCTGATACCAACGAGCAATTACAGAGTCACTTATATTGTAGGTCAGACATAATAAACACAGGTTTGCACCGTTTAACATCTATCCGATCAACATCCATTTGCTTTCAAGTCAGAGGTCTTAAGAATTATAACAGGAAATAAAAATCTAGCTTTTATACAGCGGAACCATGGAATGCCTCTTTACTCTGACAGTTCAGACATCTAATGTTTTGTTTGATGCTTTTTTTACCCCCACATAGGCCTAAATAAAACACTCAATGGGAACTTCCAAATACGATGCACATAATCCAGTCCAGCTGGCAGTGACAATGCACCAATATGGTATGCTATTCACAATAAAACTATTATTATTTGTCACGGTAGGGCATCCCGGAGATCTCGCAAGACCATTCCTGGCCAGACAACGAATGAGGGGAAACAAAATAACATTTAAATATAAAATAAGTCAGGCATAACCAAAAGGGGAAAAGTCCCACACGTGAGTTCATTGCAGGCTAACAAAGCGGCTAGGGAGCCATGGTACCACGAATGTGCCCAAATAACCAAAGAAACCGAAAACCAAAGACAGCTTGAACGAAAAGAAAGTAAAAGGACAAAAACGGGGAGAAAAAAAGGAAGCAGCTAACGAAAGCCGCAGATCCAACAACGGCCACGAATGGCCGAGGATCCGGGGACTGCCCTTAACGGCCGGGGACCCTAATACGGGCTGCATCAGCTGCCAGGGAATCAACGCGGCGGAGTCCGATAAGTACTGAAAAAAAGGAATTAAGGAAAGCAAAACCAAAAGCATGCACAACAGGGGAAACACAGGTAACTAACGACATTAACGTAATGAGCCGGCAAGCACAAACATGATTTAAATACGGACTTAAATAAGCCAAAAATAATTAACAGAAATTAAAACAGGTGCATAGCAAAAGAAACTAACCAATCGATCGCCGCAGTAAATGAAAAACAAACACCATACGTAAAGAGAAGGAAAAATAGAAACAGAACAGTAAGGGAACGGGGGAAAATGATAAACCATGGCGAAAAATGAAAACGAGCTCACAGCGCAGGCCCTAACAGTTTAGACTTGCATAACAATGGATCAGTCAAATAAGTCAGTATTTCAAATAAATTAGCCTTATAATGAGATGTAGCTTTTAGCAGACACCCTTATCCAGACTTATCCAACTGATACAGTCTTACAATTTAAGCAATGGTAAGCTAACTGTGGCAGCTTGGTAGAGGTGGGATTTGAACCCTAGACCATCAGGTCTCGAGTCCAGGACCTTAGCCAGGATTTTAACTGGGCTACCGCAGGAGATGAGAGCAGCACCTTCACGAGTGGGATGGACCCTGTTCCGTCCTAAAAAGCTTTGCTGGTAGGTCCATAAACTTTCTAAATACCAATTATCGACACAAAGTACAAAATATAATCCACCGTTACCAATAAGAAGAACAATTAAAAGAATAAAATACTGTGCAGTAAAATAATACATCTGTGATAATAATAGCTTAGAAATAAAACATCTAAGAGCTACAACATGCTAAGAGCTGTTGACCAAGTGAACGTTATGCCAGGTCAGAGCAACCAAATCAGTTACCAGATCCTCAGGGAAAGGATTCATTATGATTCATAAATTAATGTCTGAGGAAAGAAGGCTGTGACAAAAGAAAGCTGAGGTGAAGGTTCTTGTAAATTCCTTACTGAAATGTAATGAGATGTATGGTCGGTCTCTACTTTTGTTTAAAATCCACAAAAAGCATAAAATATATACACTGAAAACCTCTTTAGTAGGGACAAAAATCTAGTATCGCGTTGGACCTCCTTTTTATTCTCCAGAACTGTCTCCCATTAAAAAAAATGTGGTGCATTATTAAGCTCAAAATACTACAGTACAGGGTGAATATTTGCAAAAAATTTATTCATTTGCATATCAAATGTATTATCTTTGTAGTGTATTCAATTGAACATTGGTTGAAATAGATTTGCAACTTATTTTTTCTGTTTTTATTTATGTTTTACACAATGTCACAACTTCATTGGAACTGGGGTTATAATTGAAAGGCTCAGATGGCAGACTGTCAATTCGTATTACACATCCAATATTTTTTTGGTCAAGTCTATTATGTCAATTCTGCCATTAAATTAAAATCTCTGCCATTGTTTTTCTTTACGATTAATGGGTTTTATGGGGAACTGGGTGAATGACAGATCATATTGACGATCACATAATGGGAATGGAAGTCAAGTGTACACTGAGTGAAGAATGCGGTGTTTCTATTTTACAGCTACAGCTTAAGCAGTTGCGGCTGGCCAATAGGGGGTGCTGGGGCGCCGCCTCCTTAAAATTGTTCAGATATTAAAACTAAATAATTATAAACATGACAAAGACAAAGGCCATGACAAAAACTGTGTTTAAAATCCTCACTGGCATACTTAACAACTCTCACAGATTAAAGACTATGACTAGGTTCCTCATCTCCCCATGTATCGCCACCTCTGGCAGCCAAAAAACAGCTTTAAATGAGGAAACCTTTCATAGACTCTATCAATATGAGTTATGAGCACAGGGAAATATAATTACCCTGTTAAGAGTAAGGTTTAGCCAATGGATCATCAAGCATTTGGCTTTAATGTACTGCTCACAAAAATAGGGGACATTTCAAAATGAAGAGACCTTCTAACATCCACAAGCTCTGTGGTGTTGTCGTGGAAGGAAAGAAGATTCCAGTAGCAACCTGTGGGGGTCTAGTAAACTGTAAACTAGAGAAGAGAAAGAAAAAAAAGTCTGACCACACAAAATATTAATATTTTGGGCACAATTTGGCCATTTTCATCTAGGAGTGCCCTCAGTTTTGTTACAAGTGGTTTAAGGATTAATAGATGTATGTTGAGTTATTTTGAGGGCACAGCAAATTTATACTGTTATTGAAGCTGTAGATTGACTAATTTACATTGTATCAAAGTGTCGTATTTTCAGTGTGCATGTGAAACCTCCTGTATATATACTAGCCAAATATTTATTCTCCAAAGTTAAAGAATACTAAACCAGTATATGGATGTATATATTCACTAATCTTGTCATGCAAGCACTACACAGTGTCCCCATGACATATGTTGGAATTTAATCTGTTGTTCCAAATAATCCCACACTTTACAATTGAAAATACTTTGTAAAATATTTTTAAAAATATGACAATAACCTAGTTTTATTGTCATTCATTTTGTTCCATTTTTTGTGACACTTTCGTTAATGTAGTGATCTTTAGGCCTGTTAGACACATATGCCATGCAATAAATAATGTATAAGTAAACAAGTTACATTCCTCACACATCCACAGCTTGTAACCTGGAATTTCTACCCAATTCTACTTTGTCACTGCAGAAGTCAAGTTTAAACATTGTTTAGGTTATTTATGTTTATGGTTAATTTGGTATTTATTGTAAAATCAAAATTAGGATTTCACTATGAAAATGTGTATCATTAAATAGTATATATCTAACAGAGAATATACTGAGGTCATTTTTTCCTGACAATAGCAGTTTAACAAATATAATATAATAAGATGTACTTATGATGTGATAATAATAATAATAATAATAATGTGATGTGTTTTACTTGCACTGTACTGCCAACACTGGATTGGCTCATTAGATAACTGTATGTATGAGAGGGTGTACAGCTGGTCAGAATAAAATGCTCATTGGTTCTACAATTTTAACTTTATCAATGGTACCATATGCAAAGCATGGTTCATATAGCACAGATTAGAGTAGTTTGATATGGACATTCTATCCATATTTAACAAATTGTAATGCTACTTACAGTTGCACAATAATTTATCAAACATCTATATATTTTGGTTTTGTATTTTCATATTTGTAATTCGTTTTGTAATCTGACAATGAATTTGTATATGTCTATGTGTGCCTTACTGTACATGGACCTACATTGGTGCCCCCTGGGTGAGAAAAGATGAAAAGATACAGAGAGAGAAAGAGATCTTCGTGTCTTAGTAATTATGGCGCTTTAAAGGAGATACATCTTCAGGTGCTTGTTCTATCAGCCCCTGGAAGGGACTTTCTGAGCTCCTGACAGAGTTCTTCAGCACTCAACAAACAGACACAAAATGAATGTATTTGTGCCAACTGAACTCACATATAGTCAAGGTTAAAGGTTAATCACTTTTTTAAACGTTTTCTCTATCCACTGCTGACCTCTCAGGTGGATGCTTAAAAGAAGTGTTCAGACCTCATCTTTCTCTTTTCATCATTTTCACACATCCAGAATGAAGCTTAGAAGTGACCATCCATCTGCACTTTCACACAAAAGAAACATTTAGGTCTGGAGGCATTTACATCATCATCCTTTCCAGAAACTCATTAATGTAATGGTTCAGTATAACTATCTTAGGTATCAGGAGAAGCCTATATTTTGTGAATATAGGCAAACCTATATTCCTGAATTTTTAAAGCATACAATAAGCATCTAAACATTGAATAAATGTATGTGTAATCCTGAGTCTGCATGAGCTAATTTAATACTTAATTACCGATTAGCCCCATTTGGAAACACCAGCCTGAATGCAAATTAGTGTTGATCTGCCTATCACACCGTGAAGTGAAAGCCCACCGAGCCATATTTTCTGACTTTTCTGATTTGCTGACTTGAGCACATTTGTGCAGGTTTTTATCTTGTGTGAGACAGCAGGCGATAGCACCAGATTAACACTAGAGGAGAACTTTACTCGATTTAGTCACAGCTAACGCTTTACTCTCAAAGTTGAGTGGTGCACAAACACCCAAATGTGTTTCATTCACACACGCTCACACTCTCTCAGAGAAATTAGAATTTACTGTATACTAAAAGCACTTCCGCCCCTGGGGAAGACAGGGCAGGTGCTAGTAAAAGAAACTAAAAGAATTCAGCATGTGTATTTATTCCTTTAATGAACATCACAGGAGCAAAATTATATTGGCACTGACACTGGAACAATTCAGAGAGACCAGTTCACCTAACAAATTACTTTGGAACGTGGGAGAAAACTGCTGTTCTCAAGTGTAAACTTATGCAGACATAGAAAGGACATGCAAACTCCACACAGATCAAACCAGGGAATACCTGGAGCCCGTCAGCAACTATGCTAAGGGATTGCACCACCCACCACTTATAAAGAAATACTACAAAAAGGCAACATTAGAAAGTATGTTACAACTGTACAATTAAAGTGCAGAACACGATGTAGTGTCCATGGAAGGTTTATTCACAGATATTATATACAAGATTCTCTACTGTTACTGTAAAAGTGAAATAAGATATTGTTTAGAGCAAGACTGTAGTAATAATAAATATGAACTACAAAATGCAGCTCCCGGAGGAACTTTCGGATGCGTGTTGCATCAGTGCCATCGGTTCTGGCCTGGCACAGGTCTGACATCGGGCTGGTTCCGGTCGGGAGCAGGTCGGAGTCCCGGTCGGTTGATTCTGGTCGGGTTCGAGTCCCGGTCGGTTGTGGACGAGTGCAGGTCTGAGACCCGATTGGTTCTGGTCAGGGCTGTGTCTGAGTCCCAGCTGATTCTGAGTAGACATGGGCATGTGCATGTGTGAGAGAGAGAGAGCT
>JAUZSV010089385.1:0-14307 GCA_034780495.1 Parotocinclus cesarpintoi
TTTGTCAGCTGTTCATGTCTTGCTTCTCTGGTTGTCTCTAAAGATCTGTATGGAATCACCAGGGGGAAAGACACATCTGCTTCTTATGGGACCTTTGATGACCCTGTTTAACGCTCAAACTGTGCGTTAGTTACGGCTCACTGATTCGCCCATGTGACGAGTTTCCCAACCCAGTATTACATTACCCTAAAAACCACAGTCTTCCAATTGGCCTTGTAGTTAAAAGCCCTATGGACTATATCTTGGACCAATAATGAACAGGGAATTTGTATGGTCTTGATAACTGACCAGCATCCAAAAGGCAACAGTCTGACCTGTCCTGGTTTTAATTCTCCTCTTTTCATGGAGCAGGGTCAAATGTATATTGTCCCTTCTACATAGTGGGTAACAGGTACATAAAATCACCTGCATGGCCACGTTATCCAAGACAAACACCAAAAGTATAGGTACTGAAGAGCTTGGGTACTTTTGAGATCGAAAAATCTAGGAGTAACGCCGATCTGTGTGTTGTTTTGAACTTTGATATGCTCATCAACCATTATCTGCAAAGCCAGTCGAGTTCACCAGTTCCAGACCAGCATAAACCAACTTGGTCCTGGTGCTAGTATGGTTACACCAATTGACCAGCATGCTGTTTTTTAGAAGATAAAGCAGCATATATTTGTATTTGAGGTACGTTTTTATAGCCGAACCGCCACAGATAAGTCTCTCACAACGCACTGTGTGGGTTTAAAACCTTCCAAACGTTACTTTAAATAATAATTTGCACTTCGTTATCTGTCTTAGCACTCCCATAGTTAGCTGAAGCGTTGCACGTGTTACGTACCGCAGTACTTGCTGTGGCCATTAGATGGCGATCGCTGACAAGCTGTCTGATGCTTAACGTTTAAAAATGGACACGTGTTTACCTTTTATAGTGTAAATGAAGTGTCTTGTCTTTATTAGTGCGCTTGGTATCACACGAATACGTTTAAACAATATAAATGGCTGTTTTATTAAGTGTTTCGTCGAGTGAGTGAAGGCCGTAGTTTGTGAGTGAGAAGATGAACAGGTTTGTGAGTGGAAGGGGAAAAGGCCGGTACCTCACAGAAACCAAACGTGTGAAAGAGAAACACTTGACGGCTCGTGTGTTAATTAAGGCAAGGCTCCTGGCTTAATGTAACGAGGCCAAGTTGCTGCCGAAAAGCCGATGTGACAAGTGTGAGCACCAGAGAAAATCTGATCGAATTAATTGTGGCGTCCTCCCTCGTGCTTTTTTTTGTGTGCGCTTTTTTGTATAGTGACGTGTTAGAGCTCTTCCGTTGTGAAGCTCGGTATTACCGAACACTTTTAAACCATTGTCTTTTCATTTTTCATAGTGGGCAGCACACGGCGCCAGAGACCCATGTTTGAATCCTAGCCCGGCTGCCTCCTGTGTGAGTTTTACAGGTTCTCCATCTTTCAGTGGAAGGAACTGCGGTAGCCTAGCGACTAAGGTACTGGACCTGATGCATCAGGGTTCAAATCCCACCTCTGCCAATCCTGACACAGTTGGGTCCTTATGCAAGGCCCTTAACACACCGTTGCTTGAATTGAGACTCTGTATGAGTGTAAGCTTGGCACCCCGAAGTCCCTAAATGAATGATGTGCCCCTGATGGACCACGCAAACCTTTTCCATTGGCCCACATTCCGCGGCGATGGCTTCAAAAGAATCTGTCTGCCAGCACGCAGCCAGAAATGCACTGCCAACCAGAATGGTGACCCCTCGTGGTCTGAATGCTATGATTTATGGACTTTGGTGTGGCTGTAACAGCTGAGCCGGATTGGGTTAACAATACACTTGCCGTTGCCATAATTGAGCCGTCCCATATATGCTGTGCATGCACTGGACCGACCATACGGACTGTGGTGGCCTAGTGGATAAGCTACTGGACTATGGACCAGAAGGTTCTGGGTTTAAACCCCACCTCTCCCAATCTGCCACCGTTGGGTCCTTGAGAAAGGCCCTTAATCCACAATTGCTTGGACTGTAAAACTTAACTGTAAGTTGCTCTAAATGCTGTAAAATGGAAATGATATTTGGGCCCAGAACGGTCGTCTGTCTGAGGACACAGCCAGGCATGTGTTTATGTGGTGCCCGCTCTGGCCAGGGGGCACCACTGGGATTCCAATGGGTGCTGCGCTTTCTGTATAACCACACCAACACTGCCCAGCAAGGGGGTTTAAAGACCTGTCCTAAACAGCGAGCCACAGGGCTTTGGTCTTCAGCGAAATAATTTGCCATGCTATTATTGGAAACAAACAAACCACCCTGGTATGATCACCTTCCGTTTTTAGATTTTTTGGAGGCCGCAGCTTGAACACTCGAACCTCTTTTAGGCAGCGTGTTCACAGAGAGCGCGCACCACCCCTAATCCTCCCAGCGTTCAGACTCTGACCGGCTTGAAATAACTCCCCTCGACGTTTTGCTAGGCCAGATTTCATTAGCTGCTCGAAAATGTTTTCCGCCAGCATCGCGCGATTGTGCACGGTGCACATCCCACAAACCCAACACATGCTCGGGCGGCTTGTGCTGAATATTCAACTCCAGATGGATCAACACATGCTGAAAACATGAGCCGATGTAGCACGCCTTTTTACGTCTGACCCCAATCTATCACTGCGCGCAAACGTCGCCGTCCCTCCATCCCGCTCACGGTTACGCGTGTCAGGCGGCCGGCGCTCCGAAAAGCGACTTGCACTAAAAATAACCGTCTGCTTCAGGAACGTCTCAGAGACGGATCTGGGAGACGCTGCTTTTTATACTGTACCCAGTGTCGATATTTAGGAAGTGTCTACGTTTACGCTTTGAATAAGACCTTCTGCTAAATGATCAGAGTTCAGATCATCACCTCGGGGGTTAAGGGTTTGGCTTAAGGGCCAGCAGTGGCAGCTTGGTGGAACTGGAGTTTGAACTGATTGACGGTCCATATGTATCATAATTTCTTTGAAATGTAAAGTGCATTATAAATAAAATTGTATTATTATTATTAATTAAGAGGGCCAGGGAAAATTTCCTTAACTTTATAGTCATAATTGGGTAAAATTCTTGGTTTGACTCCATGTACATGTATTATTTTAAGCACGTTGCTGTATTAACCCAAGAACGAACGTCAATTCTGGCCTAAACCCACGTAGTTTGATGACTTGGCTCATGAATAGTTTGTCCAAGTCTGACTTCTAGACCTTGCTGATTGGTTTTGAGCTCCAAATTATGTCTTGTTCGGTTTGCAAAGCACTCATTTGAGCTGGTTTTGACACTTTGTAACAGATCTTGGTCTACAAACTGGATCTGTATGTTAATTCAAAACACTTTTTGGCCTAATTATGAATTCCCAAACCAATAACACACAAAAACACAAGCAATCTGTTGAAAATAGTCGCTTCGAAAAGTTACGTTTTCCACTTAGCTCTCACTTTAAAATTTCTAATTGGTCGTTTCATAAACTGTCCCAACACGAGGCACGTGAGCAGGTTGAGCCATAATAGGCTGCTTAGGTAAAGTATTCATGTCTATTTCATATCTTTAACTCATTTTGTTTCGCTCATATTATGGATCTTCATTGATAAATTTCTGGTACCAAACGACATCGTCTACAAAAAAACGATTCCATTAGCAAATGGCAAAGGATCAATCACGTCCCAAAGATTTCTTCTCAGATTTGGAGGCGGAATGGGGAGCCACTCGTGCCACCCATGAATAAAACCGGTTTAATGTCGATTTCTGGGGTTTTTTTGCCCACATTTGCATGCGTGCAGATGGACGCCATTAACATGCATGCGTCCGAAACAATAAGCTCGGCTATTGTGTCTCTATTCTTCATTAATTCTAGAATTCTGGACTGACTGCCAAGTTTGGGAAACATCAAAGCTGGATTTTAAATTTTTATTTCTCCCACCCAGTAAAATGGCCTCCTTCAAAAACCCCATTACATTTACATGCCTGTTGCACTTATGTAATGAATTTGATAACCATTAAGGTCATGCCTTAGAGACGAGATCAGCACCTGGGGCTTGTGTTTGGGCGAGATACCAAATACCAAAGTTGGTACGCCGAGTTTTGTTAACGGATAACGTTTAGGGAAAAGTTTTGGGGCAACCTAACAATAAGTCTAGATCCCCAGTGATAGTTTTTGGGACCAGACAACGGGATTATGTTGTTATGTCTCTGTTTAGGGGAAAATCATGTAATCAAGACATTGTACATGCCGTGTTGTGAATAAGTAAGGGAAATTAGGGAAAATAAGATCAACTTGGACTGGTCCGGATCATATATTGATAGTTTTTTCGGAAGTGGGAGACTTGAATTTGGAATTGGGAAAAGCAGAAGTCTCTTGTGAGTTGGGAATCTCTTGGAAGTGTGGATGTATGGTGGAATCTTATAAGCAGAAGCGTCTTGGAATTGAACGTTTTCAGGAAGTGGATGTGTCATCGAGATGTGACGAGCCCAGATGGAAGTCAAACTTTGGCTTCATCAGTCTGACAATGTGATGGAAAAAAACAGCTAAAATTTGAGACTGCGGTAGCCTAGCGGTTAAGGTACTGGACTCTGGACCTGATGGTCTTTGGTTCAAATCCCACCTCTGCCGAGCTACCCCAGTTGGGTCCTTGAGCAAGGCCCTTAACCCACCATTGCTTGAATTGTGAGACTGTATAAGTTGTAAGTCGCTCTGGATAAGGACGTCTGCTAAATGCTGTAAATGTAAATATCTCTCGAGGGGAAATCTCTTGGAAGTGGAAGACTCTTGGAGTCATGGAATTGGAGGACCAGTGAAAGCTGAAGCTTTTTGAACGTGAATGTCTCTTGGGTTTGGAAGTCTCCAGGAGGTGGAGATCTTTTGGAAGTGAAAGCTGTAGTCCTGGAAATTGAGGAAGCTTGTATTAAAAAGTGGCACTAATGCCTGTCGTTTCAATCTTGAGATTATTTATAGAGTTGCGATGCTCTTCCGTCTTAAGTAAGTCCGTTTCTCGTGTGGAAACCTCTTGGGCTAAGAGTCTCATGGAAGCGTCTCTGGGAAGTGACATTGGAAATAAAAGTAGAAGCCTCTTGGAAGTCTTGAACCTGGAAGCTGTGGGTCTCCAAGCAGTCTGATTGTCTGCAGCAGGTACGGCAGGTGGTTCCAGAAGAAGCATCTGGGTCCACAGAGCAGGTGAATTGAGCAGATCCTCACCTGGTAGTTTCCAAAACGTTTTGTGTTTGTATTTTGGCTAAATTCTAACCTGCTGTACGTTTACGCGCTGTCCTTACCTCCCACTTTAGTGCCTAGGACAGCCTGTACTCGAAACACTCGCTGATGAAGGCAGAGCACATGTGATCGTCCTCTTGACCTCGAGATGAATGCACTCCCGGACCGGTCCCTGCTCCGTATTACCATCTAAATGAGCCACAAAAAAGGTTAGAGCAGATTATTTGATGTTTAAATGCAAACACTGATCAAAGCGGCGTGTGCGCCCGCGCCTTCCCGTTCCCCTCGGCCTACGTTTACCGCAGCCGGTCCTCGATTGTGAATGCGTGGCGCCTCGGCTCTGATGCCGTCGTTTGTGAACCTGCGTTCGAGCAGGACCGCGAGAGGTTCCGGACAAAAGACGAGTCCATTGTCTGGCCGAGCTATAAAAATATAGCTCATTATCCATTGTGAGAGGACACAATGGCGCCGAGGCCTGCACAATACACACAAACAGGCCCGGGAGTAATGAAAATGGACCCAAATGTCAGCGTAATAGCACAGGTAAATAACTGGAATTAGAGGAACGCATGTTTTTGTGGGTCTGCCAGTCACACAAGGGGTGTCTCACACTTATGGTGGCTGCTTTATCCTGATGGTTTGTGTTGCCGGGGTGTTTTGGAAGTGTCTGGACGTACTGAACCACAGTTCTCTTGAGCGACCGTGGTCGTTCTTCTATACGGGGTGAGTCATAAGTCACAGGACACGTCTCGTGCCGCCTCGTGGCCTTTTCCCGAAGGTTAAAACCCTTGGTGAGGTTTCTCGGTCGGTGGCACAGTCCCGGTTTCTTTGCTGATCTTTGGGTGTCGGCTCTTGAATCATGTTGCTGTGATGAGGCAGCCGAGTTCCCCGGACACCAGAATTCAAAAACAACAAAAGCTTGGATAACTTTTGCAAACCTGATCGCACCAATCGATTCCTGATGCAATTCTGTCATCCTACATGACCACCTTCCCATTGGGATAAACTTACCCTTGATCCAATATGACGGCTTTCAGGATGGCGGCCACGTTCCAGGGATAGCCTAAAATATAGGCCCCCCTTAACCGTTACTTTCCGGGGTGTTCAGATACCTCATTTTCCTGCTGACATTTTGACTCACTGTATATTTAGTTTGCATCTGGACGACAGGCGATTATAAAGAGTTGCTGTATTGTAGGGTACGCTTTTAATGGACTATTATCGCTTAAAATAATGCACTATGTGCAAAGTGTCTAAACATGACTATTGAATGTTAAGGGGGCACCCCTGTATACGTTGAATAAAAACCGGTACAGTACACAGAGGCGCAGAGGAATCCCGAATGTGACACCAGTCCCCTAAAGACAGCTTCTTTTCCACAGAAGGGACCGGTTTGCTGGTTTTATGGGTCATTTTTATGATGGCCATGAGCCACGAAGCAGGTCTCTGACCCAACAGTGCCATTTCCCATTTATTTTTTTTGAGGGTCTACGTCTGATGTCCTGAGGAAGCGGCGTCGGGACCTCGCGGTGTTTACATGTCGTACCGGGGCAACGTCAGCCCTTTCTGGGACTGGATTCTCGAACGCATCTTGAGAAAGCCAAACTTCTTAAATATTTCCTTAGTAACAGGAGGCTACCTACTAATAATCTTAGGCCAGACTTTTTTAATTGCTTGTTTCGCGGATCCGCCGTCGATCATATTTGAAAAATACAACAAAAAAAAAAATTTTTTTTTGTATTTCACCGATTCACCGCAGTACAAATGGTAGAAATAAAAAAAAAAATATATATATATATATTTATTTATTAATTTTTTTTAAAGCTTTTTCCGCCCTCAGGTGGAGAGCCAACAGTATTGTCCGGTCCATTAAATTTTTTTTCCCAGATTCACTTTAATTTAATTGTAGGTTAAATAAATGTTATTTTAAAATAAAAAAATATTTTTATTTCTTCCTCCTTCCTTGTATCGATTCCACAAAGTCCTCGAGAAATTGAAAAGTGCTGAAAAATAAAGGTTTATTTTTATTTTATTCCTCCCTCCTCAGTAGATTCTTAAGTAGGGACATCCGAGGAACAAACAATTTAAAAAGTCTGGCCTAAACCTCAATAAAAAGACACACACAGACCCCACTGTGGTATCACCCAGCACTTTGGGAAAGTGGCGCGCTGGCTTTGAATTTAAGTCCGCCTACACTCGAGGATTAAAAGCACAACCTGCTGGCGATCTGATTCCACTGGCGGTCTGAGATGAATATTAATGCGCTCTAACAAAGTGCTCGAGAGATGCAGGCACTCTGATTTAACAGACTCTTATTAATTATTCTCCTGTTGCTGTTTAACACGAGTCCACTGTCAGCGCTGCATCCTGGGACGTGGACCACTCGGGATATCACACGTGATTATGAATCTTATTTAACACCGCCTGGCTTGTTTTGTCATTTTTGCTGCACGATGGACAGAAGGAGTTTCGTTTTGGAGTCCCTCCAGGTTGTTCAGTTTCCAGGGGTCAACTAGAATCTATAAATTTGAGTGCCTTGAGATTTGGGATGCAGCCTGCCCCCTAGTGGACAGACACGTTCATGGACTAGTAGTTTATGTTTAGTTTTCTATAGACACATAGATGACAAAGCTCCGGGTTTATATGATTTCTATTGCAACTTGACTTTCGGCAGCCAGCCAATAAAATCATAAAAGGACGTCACTTCAACTTCTAATTTCTTGTCATTTCCATGAACATATACCGAGTTTCAGAGTCTGCCCAAAAGGGGCTGAAGTTAATCTCAGGGTTGCCAGATCCTGAATGAGAAACAAGCAGCCAGGTCTAAGGAAACAAGCCAAAAGCCTCTCAGAATAAGTCTAACTGGCAACCGTGTTTGGTTCTGCTAACTGTTTGGTTCTATACTCTACTACTAGGTTTGCACGCATGCCCAGGCAGAGAACACCGACTGAAATCAAAGTAAGATTATACGTCCGATTCCTGAACTCCAATCCAGTGAATCCAGACATTTTTCCCTGTTGGTTACACTGCTCACAAAAACGAGGGGAGATTTCATAACAAACAAAAAACTGCTGGATAATCTGATTCCGTCCATGCCCAATCACTGTCAGGGTGTTATTGGCCACTCTTGGGTGACCCTACACCCTACTGAACACAATGCGGGGGCACTCTGGTCCATTTTGACCTGCTTCTTTTCATCGCTTGTTATTCAGTCACCATTATTGAGTTTGCACCTCATTTGCCAGTTCTTTGACTTCTTTCGCTTTGCTTTTCCCACGATCTTGTTTAATGAGATGAAATCGAATGCCCCTGTTTTAATAATTGCATAATCATTGTGAAATATCCCCTCGTGTTTTATGAGCGGTGCATTTTTGCGCTTGGTGCGATGTTTTTCCTCAGCCTTCAGCCCTGTGAGTGCGTTTGCCTTTCATAAATGTTACACGACCGCCTGAGAAATGTGCTAAAGTCAGCTAATGACTGGATTAGGGGTGCCGCCGGAAACGGCACCGGACCGGACCAGAACCGAACTGAAAATGCCTGAACTGTAATGACCTCGTCCTGCTCTAATTCAGGGAATCTCTTGAGAGAACATAGAGGAAGAGAAAAGCCAATATCCTCCGTCTCCTCTAACAATGACATCACTGTTTGGCGACCACACCTGCAAACCACTCGGTCGACTCGACCCGAAGTGAAGAATCAATAAAGAATAAACGAGGAACCTCTGTGTTGATTTGAGAATGCCTGATCATCGAGAGTTTGGGGCTGTTCTGTTTTAATCCACCCTTCTGAAGCAGTAAAAGTCACACGAAATGCTATTGTAATTTACTCTCGGTCGGACGGCTAGGTCCAAGAGAAACATTGTGAAACGTTTTGGCCGCACAGCGAACGGGAGGAATTTGGGTCAGTCCACAATAGCTGGTCTTCATCCATGACCGCATGCGCTCCTCATGTTCCCGAGTGAAACCTCGCACAGCATCCATTCATCACAAGTGTACCACATGTACCCGGGTGGCACTGTGCCCATGCTACCTCCAAACGCACTAAGCATGGGAACTTTTGTGTGGGAATGCAGCTGAAGCGATTACAAAGCACACAAACGGTCTGCGTCCCGTCCTCTCTGGTGCAAACGGGGCAGCCTTTGGGGTTCTACTGTCAGGTATCATTAGCAAGACACGTCGTATCCCAGGGGAGCTCCAGGCTGTCCGAGCGAGGCTGGACAGACAATGTCTTCCTTTGTGCCTCGTCCTTTGGGATTTGAAGCTATTACTACCAGAATGGTTCAGCACAATACGGCCCCGGAGCCTCACCATCACGCCTGTCTCTAATCCAACGTCCGTCTTGTCTTCTACAGTGACATTTTTCTCTTATACATCCACCAAAGCGAAAGTAGCCAGTCTTATTGGTCATCATCCACCCCATTGGTCACCATCAACCCCAGTGTTTGGATTATTTTAGTGCTTTTTTTATTGTGCTGTCCAACGACATTGCATTTCCGAACACCAGAGGGCACCATGCACATAAAAAAACCTTCCATTGCAGGGGACTGAAGATTGTTTACGTTTTTATACAAGAGAAGCCCTACGGTTTGAAGACTCTATTCCTGTTTCACCCCAGAAGGAATGTGGCGATGGTTTTTCCCCTCAAATATCCCTAAACAACATATCGTTTAATTTCCTTCTGAAGCCTCTTTGTTAACAAGCTGTGCTTGCAGCCTTCTCTTCTCCTGTGATAGCAGATCATTCTCTGTTTATACAGGGCTTTGACCCAAGACAGGCCGTCACACCAATGTCCAATAACTTATCCTCTTCGCCCAATTAGGCTGCTACGTAAATGTCATAGAAAAGCCAGCGCTGAAATCTAATAAGGCCATCTCATAACGAAGCTGAAGGGGCGCCTCGTGGAAGGAATACAGTGATCTAATTAACAGCCTCTTGGGGGCATGTGGCAACCCGTGTCACCCAGACTGCTACTGGATAAACAATGTACAGATTTTTTGGGGGGTGTGTGTGGGGGGGGGGAGTTAGAACTTGAAGTTACTTTAATGTGTGAGAGAGAAGGCTGCCTTCTCACTGCAGCCATGACTCATTGTTTAAGATTTCCTCAACACTGCAGCTCTGTTCTTATGAGCGCTGCTTTAAAGACCATCAGACGTCCGTTCTTTCATATAAAGCCCGACCAGTCTGAAAGGCACTGCCAGGAGTCAAACATGGGCCACCACAACAGGCCGGACTGCTGTACCACCTGAGAACCCCAGGAGCCTATTCTAAAATTTGCTGGGCACAGACAGAGGAATAACCTGAACCTTAGCCAGCGCATCGCACATTATAGGGTTCCTTAACCTTGCCACCCGCAACATTCATGCTGCAAGCTCAGCCCGGGGGTTCGAACCCATCAGCTGGCTCTCAGCTCTGAGTCACAGCAGCTGCCCGATTCTATCTTTAAAGAGTAAGTAAAGAGAAAAAGATTTGTTCCTCTTTAAAAAAACCTTGGTTTGTCCCAAAACAAAGGAAGTAAGGAAAAAAACGCTCTCTGCTCTTGATTAAAGATTACTCCAGGCGTCTTTTTGCGTAGACTTAATTAGGACGGCCTGTTTTGTCCCCGAGAGAAAAGGAAAGAGCGTTTGGGAGATGAACTATACACAGTTTTCATACAGCTCAGAAACCAGGAACTCTCGGGTTCCATTCAAGTTGATCTTTACAGCTCCTCTCTCAGCACGGCTCATGTTCTGTTTGTCCCTAGGGACTTTTTCGAGAGAAACCCCTGAACCATTGTTACTCTCTGAAATTCGTCAGGAAGCATCATCTCCTTAGATGATTGCTGCGTTCCTGAATAACGAGCTCAACCGAGGCTTAACCGTGGCTGTGACACCCTGAAGAGAGAAGCCTCACGTCTGCCGGCGTTCCATCAACACACGGTGGCACGCCCAATCGTTTTTGAAAAGGTGTGCTCATATAGCTTTCCTGCCACTCAGCGGAGGCGAAACCAGAAGGAGTTGGGGGAAGGAGGATCAAAGAAGGCCTGCCTGTGATCCCTGAGCCGTGATGGGAGACGTGCCTTTTAGGGCGAAGCCTCCCGCTGAGATCTAGCTCAACTTGCTCTGACACGTGAGAGAGCAGGAGAGAGAGAGAGAGAGAGAGAGAGAGAGAGAGCTGCAGAGAACAAGCAGGACTATATTTAAGAACATGGTGAGTGAAGAGGGATGGATAAAAGTGCCAAGCGTTGGTACACCCAAAACTTCTGCAGGAAAGTGGAACATCAGGTGTAAGATAACTCGACCTCTGAGCACGTACCACTTTGAGATTTGTTTATCAGACCCACAGTCACGCGATGGACCGCTGGCTGGTCCAAGGTGCTGTTATGCTTAAACGCAAGGACTGGCCATGAATCTATTAAGTTCTTGCCCCCCCATTAGTTTCCTCGAATCACCCCAAAAAACACACCTATGTGAGAATGAGGGACATCCTATGCTGGACTGGCACCATGGCACCAGGTTGTTTCCCAAATTTGCTGTAACGAGCACAGTGGTTCCCATTTTTCCCTTGGAGCCCCCCCTACGAGTATTTAAGAAAACCTGCAACAAATTATTTACATTTTTATATTTATGTCATTTAGCAGACGCCCTTATCCAGAGCGTCTTACAATTCATAGTCTTACAATCCAAGCAATTGTGGGTTAGGGGCCTTGTTTAGTGACCCAACTGTGGCAGAAGTGGGATTTGAACCCTGGACCTTCTGGTCCATAGTCCAGTACCTTACCCACTAGGCTACAACAGTCCATTATATTTAATTGTAGTTTATCTCGTGAGATCATTTAAATTAATTTTTTTGATCTTAGCTTTTTAAGTAAAACGACTACGCTAAAAACTGGGCATCGATCGGGGCATCTCCTAAAAAAACCCTCGAAATACCCACCTCCAGTGCATTGGGCACTGCACGAACTAGGGGTGTCATAATGACCATCGTAGAGGCTGAAGACACTCAGTTTATCACTGCTTATCACGCCGTTGAATGCAGGTGCAGTTTTCCAACACTAGATGGTGCAATCCCATGTCATGCTCCTTAAAAACGTCTAATCTCGTAACAGCATTATTTTTGGTTACCTTTTTGTACAAGAACACATTAATACACATTATTTCGTGTCGTATAAAAGGAAACCTGGCACTATTTTGGGACATGGCGAAGCTACAATGAAACTTCAGGAACTTTAAATTTTAAACCCCAGTTTCTAAATTTTTTAATGACAGGGAACTAAAGTTTGCTTTTTGTTTCAACTCCTATTCAGGAAAATGTGAAACTTCAGAGCTTCACTTGCGTAGCATCTAAGCCACAAAAGCCATAGATGTAAATCCTTAACAGACTCCAAAAGACGGAGCGAACAACAAAAGAACTAAACGCGACATTCGCGACAAACACTCATCCTTAGACCACAAATTTCACAAACTGAGTCTTTATCCGTGCACCCGTCCCTAAGCACGCAGTACAAATCAAACCTGACTCTAAAACGCTGGTCACACTTTACTGCCCCCTAACAAGCTACCTCTTTTTAATGGAGCGCAGCATAAAGGCAGACGGTTTACCATCAAGCAGGCGGAAGCTGCCAGAAACGCTGTATTATTTAATTAGCCCAAAGTCTCGAACTAAACGTGTTTGAAAAGGCAATAAATTTAACAAGCGCAGCGGCTCCTCTAAAGCTCACACGCCCGCCATTTATTGACTGCTCAGAAGCCTTGAATTGATGGCCGGCCGAATTACCATATCCCACCCACGAAAAGAAGGGCGTGAAGCTAGCTACTCGTGCATCACGGGGCGTGACGCGAGCGGCGACGCAGAGCCCCAAAATGCCAGTTTGCTTTCCCACAGACCTCTTGTTATTCCGGCCTCGTGTCGTCTGCCTGCAGGAGAGCCGTGTGGAACGACGTTGCGCATCTCCACTGCTGGGCCCAGAGATGCCAGCCGACGCCGGAGTGACTCTAGTAATTATGGGGAGAGCAAACAAGCGCCTGAATGCGTGGTGTCGCCTGGTCATGTGTATTTATGGACTACACCTTGAGGAATACAGAGAGAAAACCTATTTAAATCTGCAGCGGTGAAGGGAAAAGCGCCGGGTTTAGAGGAACCGGGATTTTGGACTCGCAGCCTTACGGCGAGTGCTCCAGATCGGACTCAGATATGAGCACGGTGTGAACCTCAGAGCCTCGTTTTTTTTAGGAATCACCTCTACCTCCGGATGAACTAATTGCCTCTCTGAGGAAGCACATAAGAAACCATCCATCACACCCCAACACGATGGCCACCGTTCATCAGAACAGGTCAGGCCTTCTAAACAGTGTGGCTCACATCCCGAGCTCATCCATCTTCCCCATAAAGAGTGTGAGCCGAGTTCCCCAAATGCACCCCAACTCATCATTAAACGAAGGAGCAAGCACCCAACAGAACCCTCGCCTCGACTGTTAAGATAATTTTACCTTCACGAGACATTCGGGAATCTCTAACAGGACTTACACGGTGAATTTATAGTACTGTGCAAAAGTCTTAGGCCACCTATGTCCATTCATATTCATGCCTTTTTTCTTACTTGCATGAAGGTAAAAAAAAAACCCATCTTCTATAGGTTAAAGGGGTAAGTATTTAGCATGACCTCCCCTTGAAGCTTGATCAGGAATAGTGTTTGTGAAAGAGCAGCAGCCAAGAAGCCAATTTTTCGTAAGGGAATCGAATTGAAATGGCGAAATATGATAAAGCTCAGAAAGATTGTCATAAAGATGAGTGGAAAAGAGGATTATGGTGTAATGAATTCATAAAAGTTTTACATTTTTGGGTCCGATCGCCCTCGATATGTTATACAGTCGAATCCGGTTAATTGGATCACCAGCTAATGGGACCAGCCGCTTATTCGGACCAAATCCTAAAGTACCAAAACAAATCCTATTATATACGTGTAATGTTTTTCGCTTATTTGGACCAAAATTCCTCTTAATCGGACCAAAAAAACGTGAGAGCGAATAAGAAAAAGAAGCCACAAGTAGCCACTTAGAGCGGATCAGCAAGAATTGTTGGGATCCCCGGGAGAATTTATGCTTTTATTAAAGGTCAGGAAATCCGA
>JAUZSV010089492.1:0-14307 GCA_034780495.1 Parotocinclus cesarpintoi
ACAAGTTCTTACTAAATTCCAGTCAACGTTTGAAGAACTTATCCAGTGTGATCTGACGTGCTTTTGCTGTGGCTAAGAGACGCTTCTGATGTGGTAAGTTTTTATTGTAGTAAAAGTAAATGTTAGGCAAAGACCTGTAGGTGGCAGCAGAGGGGCTGGGGAGAAACTCGGGAGTTTCTTCACGGATATTACATACTGTACACGTTCTTTGGAATTTTGGTCCAAATAAGCGAACAGCATTCTATTACAGCTCAAAGCGTGGTGCAGGTGCTTGATTTTATACACGTGATGATAGATTATGATAACAGAATGTACAAAATATACTGGGTTCTCCACTCTAGTCCTTTCTCCCTTACTTTTCCTTATTATTATGATCTACATACCTTAGGCATGAAACAGATTTTCTCTTTCTTCAGACACTGGTAAATTGTTTTGCTTTCTCCCATTTTTCTGTCCCTCTCTCTTTCCGGAGCGCTTTCCAAAGACATGACTCTCATTTCTGATCGCAGGCCAAAGCCTGTGCACTTGACCGTTTGCACAGATGTGCACTGCTGGACTTTGGCTCAGCAGTAGAATTTAATAAAGTAATATAAAGTCATTTTTTCACCTGTTCAAGAACTTGCGGAAGATTCTCCTGTAGGCATATCCAGCTCGTCGTACTCTGATATTCTCCTTTAGCCCGAGATACTCCACCTGGTGCTTTACTCTGAGATAAGAGAGGAACAAGAGTTTAAGTGTATAATACAGACATTAATGAGCGGCATCGCTTATCCTGGGTACTCCGGGTTCCTCACACAGTCCAAGGACGTGTGTTGGGTTAAAGATGGAACGGCTCCTGGACCCTGACTAGGGTTGCTCCTGCTTGGCACTTGTCGCTGGCAAGGGAACGACTTCCTCTCGACCAAGGACTAAGCAGATATAAAAATGAATGAATACATTTTTTATTCATTAATTTTCAGTTTGCCCACTCAAACCTGACTATCATCCTGCTGGTTGAAAACACCCATTTCCTGAATAAATAAATGACCAAGAATAATAATTTTGTCTCATATGGATCTACTTTTAGGACTTTATCTAGTATGACCTTATCTTTATTTAGGACTGTGGACAATCTCAAGTGTCTAACTTATGATTTTGAATTGAATTTCCAAAGCAAGGCCGAGTAAAGGCTTGAGAGTCTGCAGCACAGGTCCAAGTGGAGTCTCAAGTCTCTAGGTCGTGAATCTGAGTCCAGTCTTGAGTCTCTAGTTTGTGAGTCTGAGCCCAGACTTGAGTCCACCAGCCAGCCTGTGTATTGGGGATCTGAGTGTGCCCATCTTTAAGGACTTTTCCCACGAGTTTTTGTGGACCAAAAAAACCAAATGGCTTTGAAAAAAGCATGTTTATATTCATTCTGTCCATTACATGAAGTCTGAAACTGATAGACCCTGCGTAACAATTTTAATCAGAGCACGCTCTGGTTTCCACAGCTTTCTTCTTTATCTAATCTGTTCACAATAACATGTGCCCACAAAAACATAAACAAGCCTCCTGCACTAATCTCCAGTTGTGTCTCGAGATGCTCACTGGACAATCAAGCGGACACAACAAGGACAGCCTGCACAACACAGCACAGGGACTACGGCTTCTTTTGGAGTCGAGTTAGCACTCACCAGACTGTTTAATCCGCTGCATCTGAAATACACATGATTTGTTTGAAACCTAATGTCTGTTTTGACACTGGCTGAGTCACAGTATGAAAACGCAAGGCCAAGCCACGTCACCACACCGCTGTTTATATGTAAAGCTCAGATCGTTTTACAGAGCTCTTATTGCGAGATGTTTACACATACCTGCTCTCCTCCCAGTCTTTCGGTTTCTTGGTCTCGTTGGGTTTGATGCAGCGGATGTAGTGGGGCGTGCACTTCATGAGCGTGCTCACCAGATCGTTGGCTTGTTTCTATTTCGGTAAGAAAGGGAGGGGAGAATGAGATCACTCGGCTGCTTCGCATGCCAGAAGTTCACTCCTGATAACAGGAGCAAAATGTTTGTTGAATTACAATGGTCATTAACAGTAAACCGTATGACATGCTGTGCAGCTAACAGTGTAAGCTAATTAC
Source organism: Parotocinclus cesarpintoi (assembly GCA_034780495.1). Taxonomy (NCBI): domain Eukaryota; kingdom Metazoa; phylum Chordata; class Actinopteri; order Siluriformes; family Loricariidae; genus Parotocinclus; species Parotocinclus cesarpintoi. The sequence goes on from JAUZSV010089492.1 coordinate 2,100, forward strand.
AGCATCTGTAGTGTAGATTACATAAGCTTCCGAAATTGTTCTTTGATAGGCTGTGCCTTTCAATATGAGCGTGAAACAGGAACACGAACGTCATTCCGTTTTCACACAGGTCACCAAATTGAACTAGTGGTACACTTTGTTCATTATTTCTTTGAGCAAAAGGATCAAATATTCCTATCTGAGAGTGACCAAACTAAGCAAACCTTTGCTTTTAGTATCTGGTGTGACTTCCTTGTGCACCTGGAACTGCCAGTATATTATTTGCAGTAATTGTTGATCTGCTTTCGTCATAGAGCTCCACTGTGTGCATTTGAAAAGGCTGTGGTCAGAGGCCACGGCATCTACGATGGCACCGCAGTACGACCCTCCTCCCTCAGTGGCACAAGGTGAGAAATGCCAACAGGGGAATTGGCCACATATTCAAGCCCATCAGCATAAAGACAAGCTCATGGCCTGGCAAACTGGATCGAAAAATAAAATAAAATGAAAGCTAAATACAGCTGCTGCACTCACACCGGCACCACAAACGACCTGCCAGTTTTCCCTGATGGGAGAGTGGTCCGTCAGGTAAACACTATTTGGTCAATGGTGGTTCAGTGATGGTCCAGTATCAGACCAGTATCAGATGGACTGCAGTCAGTAACTGTTCACAGAAAGTGCACCGAGTTGGTGGTGGGTGGACCTGATAAAATGACCACTGTTTGAGTACCAGGTAAATAATAATAATAAAATCCTAATAAAATCCCAGCACCGGTACTATGTATGTATGAGACTTGCACATGTTCTACAGATGCTGTGGAATAAACTTAGATCCATGGAGTCGTCCTTAAAATAACAAAAACACATTTCACATATCAGACACATAAAAAAGAAACCACAGGAGACACTGATGTACCGGTACACACAAACACACAAAGAAATACACAAACAGACACACACACACACACACACACACACACACACACAATCATCTTTGTATTCCCTTTCCCACAAGCATCACACCTAACTCTTCAACACACCTTGATCTTACTCCCTGCTGTAGTGGGTCGCCCTTTTTTGTCAGCGTTAAGGTTTTCTGGAAACAAAGCCCGGATGAAAGCTCTGTTGAGGAATGCCACAAACAGACAGAAATGATTATGCGAAGCGTAAGAGACTGTGAGACTGGAATCAGACAGACAAGCTTGGTCACACTGGAACGTCTGCTGGGCCGCAGTACACATAGCGTTGTAGTTTATTGTCACTGACGGACTCTAATCACGATCATAGTTTCCTCATGAAAGGGGTTTGCCTGTGCAGGAATTTCATACTGTTGTGGCATTCGTTTACGTCATTCCCATATCTGAACAGGAAGAACAGTATAAGCCTGCATATTAGAAAAGTCAAAGTGAACAATGTGACAGTCTATCAAAAATCTTAATATGCTTTATCGTTTAATGTCCAAATATCTCGTTTGACTTATTTCTGTAATCAGAGACTATAAGTATGGAGTCACAGGTCATGGCAATACAGAAAGCAGAACTTTTACCTAATCAACTAAACAGCCAGGCATGGGAACTCAGTCCTGTTCAGAATGTAACACACGCTTGCAACCATTCCAGAAATTGTGTGTGTGTTGCCCTCTTTTTCCAAGGCAGATTTCACAAATATTTCTCATTCACTGGTAAAAAATGTCTTGTTTGTGTATATTCAGTGTCTTGTAGGGTGGGGTGTTGCTGAAAAACCAAAAGATTAAAGCTTGAGGGCAGTCCTTTTGATTACTGAGCTCTGCTATTCTAACACAATCATAATATGTATGAATATAAAGAAAGTACTTTTAATGGTGACTCTTACTCATGTTGTAACCAAGACAGCTCACCACCATATTGGGATTTTACTAAAGTAATCAATTTATGGGTTTCACTTACAATCTGAAATATATCAGTATTCATTGTATGTGTAAACAATGACCAAGTTAAGCCTTTAAGAACTTTTTGAGAATATGAGCAGAACCACCAATATTAAACAGAAACCTAATAGTTCATGAGGCTATATTTATGTAATCTGGTAGTGCATTTCCATAAGCTTGTAAAACCAGTTTAGATGGAGAAATGCTTGTCGTTTTTATGAGGTGCATCCTGTCAATTTTGGTACATTTACGTTTACATTTACAGCATTTATCAGACGCTCTTATCCAGTGCGACTTACAACTCATACAGTCTAATAATCCACGCAATTATGGGTTAAGTAATGTGGCACAGGTGGGATTTGAACCCTGGACTTTCTGGTCATGAGTCCAGTGCCTTAACCTCTAGGCTACCACATTGCCCAAGTGGTAAGATATTTATTGCACCGAGAGCTGTTGTTATTTACTTTAGCAAAAACATCTGCAACAATGTTTGCAACAAGGAGTTATTTAGATACAGCCTGAGGCTTTTTCTTTTCTCGTCATTCTACAAGCAAAAAACAAGGCAAATAAAACAACCCTCAGTATAGCTTACATTGCATTACTTTGATTTTTATTTCATTGCAGCCAGTATGAACCCAAGATGTCCCCTGTTTAGCTGGCCAGCATCGCTTTATTTATTAACAAACATCAATTCCTGCATTTCAGGCCTTCAACACATTCCAAAGAACATTGGGGAGGGGGCAATTAAGGGCTAGTAATGAGGTAAAAAAAACTTAATAAAAAAATAGTGCCGTGATCCGTCAGACAACACTACATCAAGAACTGCCATTAATCAGCTGATAGAATCACACGGGTAAGGGATTACTTAAATATTTATCAAGAACTACAATATTAAGTTATATTAACTAATGCTACTTAAACATTTACTGTACAAAACAGAAGCCTTATGGATGGACCTTCACACAACGGAAACGCGTATTTTGGTTGGATGAATTAGTATTCTTATGACTTTTTCACAAAATGGACACTGTGGACCAATGGACCAACCAGACTGTTATCACAAGTCCATAAGCCACGGACTGCCCCATTGTGTTAGTACCCTCGGCCTACCTGCAGTTCTGACCTGTCCCTAATAGGCAATGTTTGGAGAATTGAAATGGAAAATGACGACCCCATATCGTTGCACATCTCAAGTTTGGTTTGGACAAAACAACACCTGAAAGACCATGTCTTACAGACCTGAAATGCAAGAATGGATGTAAAAAAATTAAATGACCAAAAAAACAAAACCAAAACCATGACATCTTATGTTCATCACATTTGAATTCGTCCATGATGAAGCTCTACCACAAACGCAGTCACAACACAGACGTTGAACCCTGTGTGTAAATAACTTGTTACATTGCAGCACACCTCTTTATTTTGCCCACCCTGAGACAAACTGTGTGTCAGCCTGTTTTTATTTGCCTTATTTAATTTTAATTGCAGGTCTCTTGGTAACGGTATAATGTCAGGTTATGTACGACAGGTAGCACGTAGCATGAATCAGCAGATTTTTTTTGTATGTCCATAACAATAATAGAACAACCACATGACCAGGGTCAAATGATATACATTATATGAGTTTCAAAAGTTTGCGGACCATCCAAAATCATTTCTTTGAATTTACAGTATATATCTAGAGCAAGAGGTTCAAACGACTGATGATAAAGAGCCTTGGTTAACAGTGGCAACTTTTGGAAAAAGCAGGTTTTATAACCTGGGGCTTCTGGACAATAGTGCAGTACCATAACCACCGCACCACCACGCGCAGTATACATTGTCCCTTGCTGTTTCAACATATTTAATTCTTCTGAGAAGATCTGTTTGGAAGACGTCTGATGTTGGACAATAAGCCCTGGCCCAGCGTTACCATTCTTATTTATTAGAAAAGGCTTAAAGCCAGTTAAAGCCACTGTTTGTCCATGGAGACTCAGTACCTGTATTCTTCACTTTTGTGTGTGGAGAAGATTAAGAAAAGTCATTAATTATTTAGCAGATGATCTGGGTCACTCACATTTCACTGCTCTGCATCAGCTCGATCAGATCTGTGAACAGGACGTCTCTGTTGCGCTCACAGAAGCCGTCGGCGTCGTAGGACACCTGCAAGCAGGACGGATGCAGAATATGGGTACCATGTTTTCCTTTCAAAACGGAACGGAGCAAAAGTGAGCTCCTGAGGACTCAGTTACAGGCTTACGATTAAGAAACGATTCATTTTTTTTTTATCTGAGGAGGTTTGTTTAAGGTCATTCGGTGCATTGGCTGTGGAATGCACTTATTACAATTCAAATGAGTCTGAGGTTCTACTTTGCAAAGATGCAGTACTTTTAAGGTCAGAACGTTTTATCTTATAAAACATTTTTTTTTTCGCATGACTGGACGATCAAATCTAGCAGAGCTGAGTATTTGAGCGATGTAACAAAGGGGACAGAGACAGTCATCAGTCCTCTGACCTTGCCAGCATAGTGGTGAATAATGAAGCCCTGGTTCCAGCTGTTGAAGTGCTCGTGGTTGTTGATCTGCATGCGTAGTTTCTGCAGCATTGTCTGGTCCGCCCCTTCACCTTTGGCGTGCATTGTAGCACACACATCATCCAGGATGCTCATGATGCCCGGAGGATTCTGGAGAAGATTTAAAAAAGTATTTATAAAGGTTTATTTTTAGTCATTTGGCTTATATTACAGCACTGAAAGCTGAAGGAAAAAATCCTCCCCATAGCAGCATCTGGCAGCTTCATCTGAATGCCAAGTTGACCTTTTACAGTCTGAAGAAGCGCGATCAAGAACCGTCTTTTTTTTGGAAGCGCAGCAGCCATGACAAAACCTTTTTCATAAGGGTTTATTAAAAGGCTAAGATAGGCTAAATGCTCACAAAGATCTGAATGAAGATCAGTGGAAGAGCATTATGACGTGATTAATAGTTTGGGATCAACTGTAGACAGCATGTTATGTATTTTCATTATACCACTGCTAAAACTATGAACCTGTAGTGGCCTAAGACTTTTGAAGCGTACTGTACATGACTATAATGTCAATGACGTGGAAAATACTGAGCCGTATTACAATGTTTTTATAAATAATATAAACCAGGTTTGGGGTTCAAATGTATTTTGCTTTATCTCATGTTCCGTGTTTACATAGTACAAGAGTACACCCCTAACATTACTGCATCCTTCACCACAGATAGAGCTTCAACTACATAATCAGCTTTCTGCTGCTATTTAAAACACAGTTTGTTTATTTTTCACAGTCTGACGCCAACACTGACATCATTAATAGCCTTGGACAAGAGCTTGTCCTTAAACATAGACCATGATTACAGATTACAGTTTCTCCCCATATAATAGAGCTCATGAGTAAACGTCTCCACGCAGCAGCCAGGTCAAATAGTTTTCTTTCCCATGTTGGAAGCTAACAGATTGGCAGTTCTTGCAGGGCTAGAGAAACCTCAAGTTGGCACACTAGCTCTGTGACATTAAAAAAATGATTTATACTCCAGGTACTTACTTTACTCTCAATGAGGTCGCAAACTATCTTGTTGTTAAAGTAATCGATGGGAGTCCATCGGATTCCCTCTTGTACATACTCTTCCTAAAAACGGGGGATAAACAGAGGAAAACGGGGAAGAAGAAAGTTAAGAAGCTTTAATATAAAACATACAGTACCTGCATGGTACATCAAGCCTTTTTTTTGTTTACTTAATGAACATATCAGCATCTATGTATCCGTTCACATTGGAAACATTGTTTGATTGGAAATTATTGTTTGCAAATTACTCATTTAGTTGGCAGATGAGGGATTTGCACCCTGGATCTTCTGATCCACAGTCCATTACCTTAACTGCAAAACCACTACAGTCCCACTTTAGAGTAACCAACTAACCTAATGCAGGTTTGGAATGTGGGAGGAAACTGAAATACCAGGAGTAAACCCAGACAGATATGGAGAGAACATGGAAACATCACAAATATCACCAGGGATGTCTAGAGATCTGCAGTAAGTGCACTAGAGAACAACGAACATAGAAATGCTACCTGTTCTGCTTTCAGTGTAAGTTCAATAAAGATCTGCTGCAGCTTCTCATTCACAAAGTTGATACAGAATTGCTCAAAGCCGTTTTTCTGCAAGCACAAACAAACAAACAAACAAACACACAAACAAAATGAATGTTTTCCTTTGCAGGCCTTGTTTAGATCAATTCTATGATCATGACCCTCATCAAAAATACTAGAATCTATGATTAACTATGATCAAGCAAATTACAAACCACTGGTTGCCAGCTGCCCAAATAGTAAACCTCTAATCGTAACATGGGGGAACCCCAGATCTCCTGCATATACCACAGTCCCAGTTCCCACCCTCTGGAGACATGGGAACCTAATCGCGGGGACCCATCTGCAAACGTACGATGTAAACATAACTTTTAAACCCGTCAGTCAGCGTTCCACTGGATTTATGTATTGCGAGCGACTCAAAGACTGGACTTAAGGTTCGTACTTAGAGGTATGAGCCAGGTTGACTCAGCATTGGGACGCAGTGCTCCACCTTCTGAGCCACTCTGGTCCGTACCCGACCTCTGGAAAGGTGAAATCTGTCAGGTACATTTTTGTGGTTCTGCGAGTCCAGCTCACTTTCCATTCCCTCAAACAATTGTAGTAGTTTTACCCAACCCATGGTAATAATAGAATATTTGACCGCTGAAACCTGAGCGACTGAACGCGATATTTTAACAATAATGCTTTCTTAATGCTTTAAATTACAGTGTTTTTACTGGTTTGACCATGTTAAGTGACATGCTATAAAAGTCAAATATTTAATCACGCTTAATAATTATCATTTCCTTCATTCTACAGGACATCATATATGGTTTGCCTATAGGGACCAGAAAAAGTGAGAAGAGTGACTAGATTTGGACACCACCGTATGTGGCATTGCTTATTACTATGTGTCAGTAGATTCTGTTATATAAACTCCCCTACGCTTGCATGGATTGACAACATTCCTGGCACATGAGACAACCAGTGAACCGAGATCTGGATTTAAACACCAGAGGTATGAGCCGAAGTGTTTAACCTGCTGAACCACTCATTGTGGTGTGACCATTGTCAAGTCCAGACTGTGGTCCTGTCCTCAGAGAGCTGTATCTAGCATTTTCACTGCATGACTATGTGGGCCACTTATAATAATAATAATAATGGGTTGTGTCCAAAACGGTCCATTATTCACTATTCCTAAAATGCTACTTTTCTCTTTTCTCTCAGAGCTGATGTTCTGGTGCTGGTTCCCGCACCACGAGCTTGGATGTTCTTCAGGCTCGGCGTCGCTCTGATTGTTTTCAACATCGGAGGCAGGTCCCACCAGAGTGCAGGAACTCCCTCCATCGGTTGGACATTAGGGTGCCTCCTAGGACCTCCCACTAAGAACTCATTTTATAATGTATTTTGTTTTATAATTCAGTTTATTTTTTAAATTTTCTATTACTAATCTGAATTTCATTATTAGTCTATTTATTTATTGACCTACTTTTGCTATTATTTAGTATACTTTAGGTATTTATTTAATTAACGTCTAGGCCACCCATGGAGGACGGGTCCCCTGTTGAGTTTTGATCCTCCCAAGGTTTCTTCCTACCATTTTAGGGAGTTTTTCCTTGCCACTGTCGCCCTAGGCTTGCGCAACTTGGGATTGGCCTTTTAAGACAGTGTAACATGGTGAAGCTGCTTTGAGACAATGCTACGTTGTAAAAAGCTCTATAAAAATAAACTTGAATTGAATTTAATTGAATACTAAACATATATGGTATTATTAGTAAATTAATTTAGAATTTAGAATTCATTTTCTTACATGGAAAACTGCGAGAATAAATACAACAAATCATCTGGCAACACAAGCTATACGTTTCAAATAACAAGTTGAAATAAATCCAATGCATTTTATAGTTTAATTTACAGCATTAACATTAATAATAAAGAACACGGAAAGGCTTACTTGGAAAATCTCAAATCCGTAGATATCCAGAACTCCAATGTTCTCCTCCTGATGATCCTTCACCATGGCTTTATTGATCGACTGAGAATTAAATAAGAATGCCATTATTTGGTGAGTGACATAAATCATTACATAAATATTAAAAACGTTGGATTGCGAGACTTACCTCCACCAGGTAGTCGAATACGCGAGCATGCAAGGCTTTGGACAGGGCGTCCCGCGTGAAACACGCCTGCTCCACGTTAAGCGTCACGTCTATGGACTCCGACTTGCCTCCCCACCTGCCGTCAATCTTACGACTGGTGAGTTTCTCCTTCAGTCGCTCCTGGTTAATGCCCAGCAGGAAAGCGGGAAACGCCAGGACTAGGCGGAGGAAAAATGCGATTGTGACGAAGTAAACGAACAATATTTCCAAGGAGGGCAAAATCTGGAATTAAAAATCAGCTCTCAGTTGGATCTGCTCTCGCAGCCTTTTCTGAGAATGTGAGTTTGCAGAGTTCTGTGCAAAGTGGAACAAGGTTTTAAACGGACAAGTCATGGACAAAACTGAGGCACAAAAACTATTTCCGCAGTGGCCTACTTAAAAAAGTGTTAGGGGAAAAGTTTCCCCTTGAGCCTCTTACTTAGTGTGTTGCCATGCACGTAATAACTTGCTCTTAATTGCATTTCTGCTGCAAAAAAACCTGAATTATTCTAGCAGCCATGTAAACAGCATTTCTGATTTTTTAGACCAGATTTCCTAGAAATCGGATTGATAAAACTCATGACAAAGTTTAGCTCAGTAATAGGTTTTCTTAGTCTGCGCATGCACGCAAACGTAACAGTGTAGAGATGTCCCAAAAGCCGTCCCAGTCCCCTGTTGTGGGATTGTTTTGTTTATTTATATACTTTTTTGAGCCAATTCGCTTCTTTTGGGTTTGTTTCTGTAGAGTCGGTTGCTCGTATCTCTTGCGGGATCTGGCAACCCTGGAATTAACTCACTCGACATGGCTTCCAAACACTTTGGGGGAGACACACAGTGACACACGGTATATGCTCGAGGAATTTGAAACTTATTTAAAAAAAAGCTGATTATTGGGCCAAGTAAACCTGCAGGTTTTTCAATATCTGATTACCAAAGTGCATGTAAAACTCTTGATCAGATTTGATGTAGTTATCACATTATTGAGTGCATTTATACACACTCAGTGATGCTCGGGTGTTTATGAACACTGTAGAAGACGTCTGAATACGATCTTAAACATCAACGATCAGTCTTTAAAGTAGTTAAATGAATCAGATTACAATAGTTATATGAATCAGATTACACAAATGAGATGACAAATGAACCATCTACATTTAGAAAACTGAGAAAAATTATTCAAATGATATGAAAAGTATGTAAACGTTTTAAGGTGTCAAAGAACCTATTTGAAGAATTATTTAAAGAACAGAGATCTATCACAGCCGGAAGTGTGTCATGGCACAAAAAAGAAGCTTTTTGACGTTAACCGATCTGGAAGGGTGGTCTCGTGCAACAGGAAGCTCCACATTTTTCAGTATAATTTTAGTGGGTGATGTAATTCACTCTTAAATGAAGCTGAATTGCCTGAGGAAATTCAGTGTGACCTAGCCTGTCTGGCTCTGTTAAAAAAAAAAAAAAAAAAAAGTCCAAAAAAAAGAAGTTTCCGTGATCTAGCAGACAACAGCGAATGAGGACTCACGGTCCTGACAACGACACAAGCTACTCACACTCTTCGCTCTCCACTGCCGCGTAGTTCCCTGCTTCTTTAAAGCTGATGTTGCCCAGATGAAGAACTCCAGCCACGATCTGGAGCACCATGGTGCGGTCCTGACCTGAGATGCCAATAACCTCCATGGCGTGCTAGCGAGAGAGGAGACGGGAGTAAAAGAGAAAAGGATGTGGGTTAATTCATGACCGTTTCCTAAGCCTTTAATGGTAAAGAAAAACAGGTGTGTACAAAGACTTTACAAAGTAGAAACAGAAACTCACTGCAAGAAAAGGTCAAGGTGGGACTGTGGTGGCCTAGCGGTTAAGGTACTGGACTATGGACCAGAAGGTCCAGGGTTCAAATCCCACCTCTGCCCTACTACAGTTGGGTCCCTGGGCAAGACCCTTAACCCACAATTGCTTGGATTGGAAGTCGCTCTGGATAAGGGCGTCCGCTAAATGACGCCAATGTTAATGTAATGTTGTTGGATGTCATTTTATTATTTAAGTTCCTTTATTTAACAAGATGCTGGTTGGGTTCGAGCAACAGAACACAAAATGCAAACGTTCTGTTCCCAGTACTGTGTGATCAGTGCTTTATTTGCTAACAGCGATGCTGGGAGCTTTAGCAGCAGAGTAAGACCGATTAAATGACTGGATTCTTTTGGCAAGAAGCTCTGCTTTGAAAGGAAACAAATACAATTTTCCAGAGGTTTCAGTGCCGTTGTTTGTTGGTACGAGGTTTTGGATCCATCCGAGCCATGAGCACAGCTCCTTCCCAACTGGCTCTTCATATTCTCTGAAGGACTGAGACTGGATTTCCTTTTTTTTTTTTTTTTTGCCGGGATTACCGCTAAGTACTGTGGATCGTTATTGTTGCCGTTTGCCTGCTGACCGGCTCCTTTCGAAGGTCAGCAGGCCTCTCTGTTTCACTGATGGTAAGTACTAGGCTTCTGACCTTCATGTGGCTTTTTCCCCCGCCTTGTTGTAACGTTGGGGGTTCAAATCTTTTCATACACTCGCTTGTCTGCCAGCTGACCACAGGCAGGCTTAACTCAAAGACTAGACTGGACACTTTTAAAAGGAAAAACCTTTCCCATTCTCCAGCACAGGTAACCAGGTTAGTCACAGAGACTGCTAGGACACGGTCCCACCAACGTTTGGCTCGTGAGCAAACGCCTAGAGCCTCGATTGCTTGGCTTTGTACTTTGGAGGCTGCTTTTTAGACTAAATGATTCAGATTCTAATTGGATGAGATTCAGTATGGTTCAGAGGAGTTCAGTGCATGCTTGAACTGGAATATCTGGGCTGTTAAAGACACCAGTAAGAGTGTGCGCTGAGTGAGCGCTAATCCCAAGCAGACTGACTTTCCTAACAAGTTCTAAAACAGCCATGTGTATATATGTGATGTCTGGCTGGGGCACCATTGCTCGTGCTCTACTCCTGTGAAGTGGTATTGTTATTCTTAATGGCTGGCGTCGGATCCTTACAGCAGACTGAACTGGAAGTGGTTGGTTAAATGATTGTGTACATTTTACCCTTCGCACTGTTTGTCAGTTAAGAATTGGACAGTAATTTAAGGTCCTGGCAACCTTGTTGTACGTACAACGATCCAGCCAAGATCTCTGTCAAAGTTGACAGACCTTTATAACACTTTTTTTTTTTAAAAGACTTTGTTTTAGAAGGGCAGGGCAGAAACGGATGTGCTAGGGAGGTGAAAACCTGCTGAACTGTCCTGTTGAGAGTCCAAACCAGTCTACTGCTACTCCTTGTGGGAGGTGAGGTTCCATGCCTGGATGGTTTGTACTACGAAGCTGTTAGCAATGGGTGCTGCTTAAATAACTGGGTGTGTACATGGGTACATGTTAAGGTGCAACAGGACCAAATGGGGCAATTGAAAATTGTGTGTTTAAATTGTGAATGCCATTTCCAATTGCCCCATGTAGCTATATATATATGCACACACAGAACGCTCTGGAAAAATATAACTGCAGTTTTTTTTTCTGCAGTATCTGAATTCTAGCACAGACAAACTTGATTCAATGGCCGTACACATGTTTTATTTTTCCCTGAATATCAAATTATCAAGCCTATGGGTATATTAAATCAGGATGTACAGGCCACAGCGGCTGCGTTACTATTTTTATTAACTCACACGTATATGCTGCTGTGGCCTGTATATCCTGTGTATGAATGTATGTGTGTGTCTATATAATGTGCGTGTGTGCGCGTGTGTATGCGAGAGAGTTTAGCTTTCTGCTTATTTAAATTATTATTATAAACGTATTAATTAGGTAATAGATATAACATCCAGTCCTCCCAAGAAGGTCCAGTCCCTTTTTGATTCTTGGTCCTCCCAAGGTTCGTCCTTTTTATATTTATTGAGCTTTTCCTAGCCACTGCTTGCAAAGGCTTGCTTAGTTATGGTTTTAGACCTGGATATCTGTAAAGCCGCACAGAGACACTGCTCCATTGCAGAAATGCTGTATATATGAATTCCATGTTGGATTCGGAGCAAATCCCAGTTGCGGGATGAAGTAAAATATTATAATTACCCCTTAACAGTGGATTGGATGTTTCGTT
>JAUZSV010089602.1:0-14306 GCA_034780495.1 Parotocinclus cesarpintoi
AGACAATAATCAGTGGGGTTCTGAATGAGGCGGAATTGATTTAGCGACAAACAGTCAGAGTGCATGCATGCACACTTTTACATACACACACACAATCGTATACAGCCTCCTCCCCTTCCGCTACCTTTTCATCACTTTTCCATATTCATTTCTGTAATTTACAGTAAATCTTAAGAACATCTAGAATTGTAATTGTTATTTTTATCTCTTGGTAAGGAAAATAAGCAGATTTATATTTCAGTATGTGTATGTCTGTATACTGTCTGTACCATGCTATTGTTCCAAGCAATATGAAATACATTTAAATTATTATGTTGCCATTTATGTTCCAAAAGCAAATTCATTTGAAGGTACAGGTGTGTTTGTTATATTAGACTCTTAACCCTAGTTAGAGCAACTTTATTTAAAGCTGAGCAAAACTAATAGTCTAATTGAAAGGCTGAATGCTCAAGCCTGCTGTGGCTTTGCTCTAATCATTAAGGCTAGGTGGGTTTGTAATTAAATGCACTTGCTGTAATAGTGCACTTGGTATGAAAATGTGGTAGACCGATATTTTCACATTATAATTAAAGGTAGCTTATATGGAGAAATAATGATCAGTATAATTAATTATTAATGAAAAATGTATTTGTAACTATAGGAGTATCTATATTAATACTGACGATGTGTTGGTTTCATCACATTATGTGTGACACACATGGATTCAAAATTGTCTTAAAAGCTGTTTTGAGTGGATTGCACTCATTTTCAAAATGATTATAAAATGACATACAATTAAAGGTTGTAAAAACACTTAAATCAGTTAAGGTGAGAAATTAACAGCTTCATTAATTAACATCTAACAGATACAGACAAACTGAATGACCAATGACGGGTTTTACCGTTTTTTGTTTTGTTTTTTTATTACGGTATCTTTACTGGTATTTGGATAGTCCTGATAATGTATAAAAGATCAAATGCTTCTGTTCCTTATGGCTGCTCAATGTTGCATTGCATGTCTCCATTAGCAAAACTCCCCAGTCTGCACAAAACAGTTTTTTTTGTGTGTTTGTGGAGCTGCTGCTTATGTGACATAAGTTCTTCATAAATTCACATCATAGAAACAGTAATTAGAAATAGAAGCATGAATAAAATCCTTATTAGCATCATGAGCATTTACTGTCAATGTTTTTATGATGCTTTTGTTCATCATATCAAAATATCTTTCCAAAAATACTGTTAAAATGTCACTCTTTTTCTATGAAGTTAACACTTCTATAGCTATACCAATAATAAACCACTACAGATGGGCAATCAGCATTAGGCTATATCTTGCCAAATTAAATATGATTTTTTACTTAATTACTTACTTAGCAGCTTATCCAAATTTCACATAAACTGTGATAAACAGTAAACATCTCTACTCTGTTGATTATGTGACACAGTAATTAAGAAGTTACCTTTCCAATTCGCTCACTGTGTATGATTCCGTATGTCCATGCATTAAAATTTCTGGTCACTTAATTGTGAATATATATTATTTAAAATACATTTTATTGACTTTAAAGTTCTAGACATCCATTGTGACCATGGCTGTAGGTAAACATTTTACATGAATGGAAAGCAGACTTACTGGAAGCCACACAACTTACTTTAAGTTCTTAAAACTTATCTTGCTTGGTCGAAAAGAAACATATACTCTCTGTACTCTACTGAAAGATGGCTGTTTTACAGATTTTGTTATACAGCCAAATTATGATTTCATAAATTATGATTATGATATTAGATAATAACAAGTCTACATTAGATTAGCATAAGCCTTGTTAGATCAAGGCTTGTCCAGTTAGGTTTGAAGTCTACTGAATGATAACTGATATTGGCAGAGAGAGCTTGTTCAGCCTGATGTGCTCTATCATATAACCCAGATGACACTGGGAAACTCATACCTTGTCAGTTAATCTTAAACTAATGATGTGTAACATTACAAACTATTCTGTCATATGTATCTATCAAAACATCACTATTCATTAGGGCTACAAGACAGGACTCATGCACTACCGCAGTTTCTTCTTAAATGTCATGTGGAAAATACTTTCAATTGTGTACTTTTCAATGCCAGGATACAGTACGTCAGTCCATTTAAAGATTGACTCATATTTCCTTTTTAAAAATAACCTGATAAGTAATACTGATGGTAGCACTTGTAACAGATAATGTTAACAATAATAGGAAATCTGGTTCTACAAGTAATCTGCTTTTATTTAATACATGGTCAAAATTTCAAGGTCAAATTTATTTCAATAGCACTTTTTATAATTGTCTCAAAGCATGTCAAAACATGACACATACATCGCAAATACAAGTATTAAAACCCTACAATTATTAAAAAGATCAGCAACTTACAAAGAATCCACAATGCAAACTGTTTGAAACACTTTTTTTGCATTAACTTGTTATACTATTACTATTACTATTTACTATTACTATTTACTACATACCGGTACTTGTTTTTGTCTATTATCTGATAATGCTCCTTATGTGTCAGGATTTAAGTGAAAGATATAGGATTATAGCAGACTACCACAATTACTGGCAAAAATCAATGTGTTTAATTGTACTGTATTGAAATTAGTATGGTTTTATAATATGACATTATACTATAATGACTATTCAGACAGACATATAGATCTGTTCAGTGGATTTCAGGTTAGTTCTCTCATTTCTCAAGCTAGGCTTGGCCCAGCTGACCTAAGACATACTGTCTAGTCAACCTGCAGCATTTCAAATGTTCTAGTCTGTGCCTGTCTAGCCTCACACCCACACCCACTCAGCCTCACCCAAGTGAAAAACACTGTTATTATTTTTTTTCATGGCTGTTTATGTATGAAAGATGTTTGGTGTATGACTTGTAAATCTCTTAACTCAGAGTCTGCAGCATAAGGAGGCTAAAGTATAAATGATTGAGCTTTAGGAGCCCTGGTCAACCTATTAGACATCTGAATTTACATTGGACATGTAATCCATTAAACATAGACCATTAAACCATTAAATTATAATGATGATGATATGTTTATCAGCATATAGATTAAAATGTTCCAACATGCAATAAATATCACTAGCGTGTGCTCTGGGGTTTACATTTACTAGGGTGTGCTATTAATTCATTTTGAACAGTTTATTTGGAATGTTGAAATTGAAATACATTGGCTAAGTAATAGAAAAAGCAGTGTTGATTCTTCTTCTTAATTGTGGGTGACAGGCTAGTCAAACATTCTTTATACTGTTGACAGGGAAAATGGGACAGTCAGATGAATTAAAGACAGTTTCCAAATTCATGGCACTCCAGACCATGACAGCCTTCTTCCACGCACCCACACACATATGCAGGGATACACTCACATCTACATATCCTCAATTTTTAGGTCATTCCTTGCTCCATCTGCTCTATTAATCAGCCCTATGTTTCAGGTCTGTATGTGTACATCTATGTGGAAGTGTTTGTTCATTTCATATGTCTTCATTGTGTATTTCACCTTTGAATAGTTCGTTTTTTATAAAGTGTGCTTTACAATCATTAGGCTTTGCCTCAGCTGAAATAACAATTTTAAAGTTTGTATGTGCAACCAGCATCTTAGTGGTCTCATTCAATAACTCCCAGAATGGTCCAAAAGCTTATTCATTCACACACAAAAGATTCTACATCAGGTTTTAAGTGAGATTTCACTTCCGCTTAGTAATCTTAAAAGTACTACTCATAATCTGAGACACTCACAGACTCTCATGAGTACTGTGGGGAGTCAGCTTTAAAGAGATCCAACAGAGGTCAAGGCATTGAGTGTAAGCTTTTCTCACTGAACATGAAAGACCACAGCTGCATTCGTACAATCTCGTTATCATTTCTGACAGACCAGACACTCCACAGGCTGAGACATGTAATATCACAGCAGGTCAAACTGAATCACTGTTCATTTATACAGCATACTTTCATAAAAAGAACTGAACCAAACAGGAATCATTAGAATTCAATTATTTACTATAACATGAGAGCCGAATACATTAAAAGCAATTTATTGGGCTATATTAGATTACTATTATACTAGATGTGATTATATTAACATTTCATTAACAAGTGGGCCCACCACATAGATGTACAGTCTAGAAAATGTGCTCATGGTCAAGTGAGATTTTTTCTTGATTTTATAAATACAAGTAAGTAACACAGAGAATTTTAGCAGAGAAACTAAAATATATTTTGGGGATCTTCTCATGTGTATAAAGGACCCCCACACTCTTTGTAGGTTTTGTAAGTCAGGAAGTCATATGTTAAAATAAAAGAAGCAGTAGGCTCAACGGGAGTGAACACAGCTTCACAGCTTCCTGCCATTCGAACCTTGTGAAGCCAAGCCTGAGGTTTTGGATTCTTTCTTGGTATGTTGGGTTGAGTTTTTAATTGGAGCAGTGTGTGAGCATGATGACTGCCATGCTGAGTGCTCACTGAAATTCCCCTGCCTTGTTTTGGCAGGACTAAATGTGTGAGGTGAACAGAGTGTTCGGCCAGAGATCTGTTCTTCTTCCACTAGTAGTACATTTACTTTCTTACGTTCTTCTTTTCTCCTCCTCCTTATATTCCAGTTACTCCTTCTGATAATTATTTTCTTTCTTTTGTACTTTTTTGTACGTTCTTTTTTAAAATTTCCTCCCCTTTTTCTTTTATTTTCCTTATTTGTCTTCTGTGGCTTTTTTTCAACTCCTGCTTCGTTTTTTTGTTTCTTTTTGCCCTTTATTTTGTTTGTCCCTTTTATGCTTTTTTTCTTCCTGTTCCCACCTCTTCTTTCTTTTACTAATTATTTTCATTCATTATCATCTTATTAATTCTTATCATTAGTTTTTTTCTTCACTGTCCTTGAGAATTTCTTCTCCTCATGCCTTATAATTAATTTATCTACATGTTCTCTTCTCTTTGCATCTTCATCCTCTCATGTTCTTCTTTATTCTTTTTTGTTTTGTTTACAGCCTTGTTCACTTTTTCTTATTTGTTTATTAATACATATTATTATTATTATTATTATTATTATTATTATAACAAGCACAATCATCTTTCTGCTTTAAGTTCCCTCTTTTAGTTCTTTTCATGTTTGAGAAACATAACCACTTATTTTCTTTTGGCTGTTGTACTATACTGCTCACATAAATTAGAGGATACTTCAAAATGAAATATCACATAATGAAATATCCCCTAATTTTTGTGAGCAGTGTGTTTGAAACATCATGTTTTTAGAGCTCTAATCTATCCTATCCTATTCCTGTTCTCATGAAATTCTAATGGATGCATCATATCTTACTGTCTCCAAACCCTAAGGATCTTGGGGCCTCTGTTACACTCTTGCTCACCTTCAAATTTTGCTACATTTGCCTTTTACAGACAGAGCTGATGTCATGTCCGTGGCTGGAATTATCCTGAAATAGCATTGACAACACAGTGATGTTGCTCATACATGACTTCTTATGGAAATGTTTTGTCACTGTACTTCAGAATAATAATCTATGACCTAAACTCAATATGGTATTTATTCATTTATGTCTAACTTTATGCTCTGTATCAAGAACGTTGCACACAAATACACATACGTGTATAGTGTCTACCAATGTAGTTTCTATACAAGTCACCCGCTATTCTTACATTGAATTGGTGAAATCATAAAACTTGAGCTACTCGTGCTTAAATCTGAAAACAGCCTATCATGTTTGTGGGCTGGTAGGTAATACATTTATTAAATGGTACGTACTTCACAGACACCCTTTATGTAAATACTCACTCTATATATCCATATCCTGCGATGTCTTTGTTCCATGATGTATTAGACCTTTGATGAACGTTTGCAGTCAAAAATTCAATGGGGCATGGCTGTTATGGATATGAAATATTCTGGCATGTGCAGGTCATGCTGCTAAGCCACTGCACCACTTTTGCACTTCTTGATTGGAAACATGTTCCGTATATATTTAATGTTAAGGATTCATTAGAATCAGGGCTGATGGAAAATGTTAAACTTCAAAGTTGCATGTTTTGCATGCATAGGTAGCAGGTGGCCCATGACCCTGTCCTTTATGATCTTGAATTTGTATGGGTCAATATGTAGCTTCACAGTAAATATTTTTTTGTGATCTTTTGGACATATAATTTTTCATTGTCATCTGCAAAGTATATGTCTGTCAGTTGCCCTTGATTAGTCCAGCTGATGCCTGCTATCATTTGTATTTTGACTATCATAATAAAATCCAGAGCCGTTGCAAATAAGATTGGTTAAATGATGCATACTTTCTGAAGCCAGTGGTGATTTTAAAAAATGTGACACGTCGTATTGTACTTCATACAATAGAAATAGTAATAATAATAGTAATAATGTAGTCTCTTGGAGATGGTAATGTAGACCTTAAGCATGCCATACATTCTGAGGATCTTTTACACTGACACACAATGGATGTAGTTAAATGTCTTTTTGAAGTCAGTTAAGTTCAGGGAGAACATTTGGCAATATTGTACCACACTGAATCTAGATGACTCCTCCTAAAAATGCTGGTTCATGGCATTCTGTAGTCATTTCAGTAAAACTGAGCAGAATGCCTTACCAGATACTGACAGACGTGCAATACCCTGCCAGTAATAATATTGACTTAGTCAAGTTATACATTGTAGGTAGAACAGGTTTATTAAGGACATTTTTAAAGTGTTCGACCCACCCTTTATCTTGTACAGATTGGGTTTGCAGGTCAGTTTGCATGATCTGCTTTCACCCACTTCTGTAGAGGCCAATCCTTCTTATCACAAAGACAGTAATCCATGACCTGGTGGGCAAGTTTAGCATAACATTGAGCTGATTGCACACATTCACCATATCTATCCTCTTACAACTAATTCTAAAACTAATTGGTCTATAGTTTTTAAATACATTGGCTATATGTTTGTGGTTGTTGTTCTGCAGATCGACTAGTTTTTAGGCATCCTTCTAAAGGTATGGCTTGATGGATATGTGTCTGCTTGTATTGTCCAGCATCGAGGACAACATTGATCATGATCAAATCCAAAGTCCATTTATGAACATGTAGCCCCAAAAATGTATAAAACTTCCAGCATGCTTCAATGTTGCCTACAGACACTTAATTTTGTGTTTTTTTAAAATAAATTAAAGGACTAAATTACAACACATATTATTATTGTGTTATATAATAATAGTTTGTGTGATATATCTGTCCTGACATAGCCACTGCCTCTGTGGAGTTTGCATTTCCATATGTCTGCACTGGTTACCTCTGAATCAAGAACAAAACTAAAAGTATCCTTGACATTTTCTGTGGTTTCATCATCTGGACTGAAAAACAACACATCTGCCATTAACTTGTCTGTTTCCATTCGCCTTCCATTAGTGCATATTTCTATATCTATGCCACAGGTGACACACATAGAGGACATTTCAGGTTCAGCACTTTCTTAACGTTAGTGGATCAGACGCCTATGATTTCAGATTGAGTGTGGGATGAAAGAGATGTGAGAAAGAAGGTGATGAGAGAGAATGACACAGTGATGGATTCTCTACCCTTTCTTTCGCCTCACTGACATCTATGAGTCACCTATGCGTGGTTGCTCTGCAATCATACCTGAAACACCCAAGACCTGATCAAATGCAGCTCAGCGAATCAGCCGACTGCCACTCTCTCCTGTTCTCCACATCTTTGTTCCTCCGTGTCTTCTTTCATCTCCAATTCTTGTCATTCAAACATTGAGTTCAGAGAGAGAAGAGAACGTTAGGATGTTGGGTTTAAAGGGCAGAACTGTCTGAGGCTGTATTTGCTAGGGAAAACCTCAAAAACCATAAAATAATATTTTGTGCTCTCAAATACATTTTACACCCATATATTGCAACTGGCTGAGGGAACAGGCTAATACTTTTAATTATTAATTTTTTTTACAAACCAGCAGATATGTAACAACAGTGGATGTATGGCTATCACATAGTATGTGTGGCATTCTTAATAATGTCAGCTGAGGAATACTTTACTGAAACCAATTAATACATTTTTTTTTTTTATGTTGTTTTTTTATTTATCTATTTCTGTGTTAAAATGAGCTAAGGACAAATAACTAATAACACCTTAAAGCTGATATAAATAATAAATAGCTGCAGTAAACCTGTTTTATACTCACTATACTACCAAAAAGCTAAACTGAATGTCACATTCACATTTCATTTGGCTTATAATTTGCAATATTTTTAAATCTACTGTAGTTTCCCATGCTTACCCAGAGGAGAATGGGTTCCCTGTGTGAGCCAGATTCCACACAAGGTACTTTCCTAATGAGTCTCAGGGAGTATTTTGGTAAAGCATCTTACAGCAATCTTTATTTTCATATGAGCTATAGAAATAAAACTTAAATAATCTGATTAATGAATAATAAATTAAACAATCGTAAACAAATAAATGTTAAATGAAATGCATTATCTTTACATTAATGTGCCTATGCAGTTATGTTATACTGAACCTGAGTACAAAGGCTTTTGAATATATGGAAGTATTTACCTTTGTGTAACACGTTTAAAGTGGTTTGAGAGATCGTATTTAAACATGTTTTAAATGGATCTTGTCCGTGTTTACACATAGGTGTTTATTTGGACAATCCCTATCCGGACATAATCCTGACACTCAAAATGCATTAAAACTGTGTGCTGGTGTGTGTGGATGCCGAAGGGGGGAGGGGTTTTGTGTTAGGGGTCGGTAGTAGTCACACTACATCAACTTCGACTTGACTATTGGTATTGCAATACAAAAAGTAGAGTAAAAAGGTAGTTAATAGTTAACATATAGCATATCAACTTTTGCAACATTTCTTTTTAAATCAGAAAAAAATGGTCAATATGTGGCAAGAGCACACTTTGTCTTTAAAAGTTTGTCAGTTTCCGTAAGTTTGATCAGTCTCAGGAGAACACTGGCTGACAATGTTTGATATCTTATTTTCCGCTTTTTTGTAATTTTATTATCTGAATTGAATTCATACATATTCACCGTTGCATGCATTATTTTCTATTTGTAAAATAATAAAAAAAATATTAGGAATCTAACTAACAATTTGAAAAAATAGATACCATGCAAGTTCTGTAAAAAACTATTTATTCAGCTTCACAGCATTAATGCTGTTTATCAGACCAATTTTGCTTGCCAGGGACCATCCCTTTTACAGTGGAAAAATGCAGAATGTCTCAGCATAAGATACGAGCACCAATACCAAATAGAGGCCATGTCAGTGGGCTTACCTGTGTTGAGCCTCTTGCCGTTTATATTTTTTCATGTGGGTATCTGAAAAAAAGATGAATTATTGTTTTACACTATGTCTCTACATTAGGTATTTATACACCTGTTTTATAAATACAAGTAAAAATTTATACTACAGCACAGATTTATTTAATTCTACACTACAGTCAAAAAACTAAGACATTTCATTTTTTGCGTTTTGATAAATACTCTGCAGCTTATTGTTGGTTTTTACTCAACGCATTCTAAGTACCTAATGAAATTTTTTACACAAACATCAATTAGTTTTTGTAAAACTGTTGATTTATGTCTGATTTGTAACCCCCAATTTCTTAGATGTAATTCATTCTCTCTAAATATTTTTTTCTAACTTCTTCTATCTACAAATCTACAAAAGCAGTAAAATACGCATTCAGTAAGTTCTTCCATCAATCTTATCTCAGAAAGAGGTTTATGTAACTGCCATGTGTTGCCACAGTGACGCACATCTCAGATCCTATAGAGTCTCTGCCTGAATTAACATCGCTCTCTGTGTCTTTTTCTCCTTCATCCCCTGTTCCCCTGAGTCCAAACCTGAGTTGTCACACAAAGTGCAGCTCTTGTCTCTCGCTGAAAAGAGGCCATCACTTACACTATTCTGACAGTTCAAAGCCCCACATTGATTTTGATCAAACCATTGCCTCATGGGCTCTGACGCAAATGTCAAAACAGTAAAACCTCCACTGCGTGGTAGCATTAGTCATACCTGTCGACTTCGATCGGCACTCTGTTTAAAGTTTACTGGGGTTTCAGGTCATATTTGTATTTATGTGAAATTGTGTATTTATTGCCGTATGGACAGTCTTACACTACAGTTTGCTACTTAAAATGAGCAGTGTGCCAGACCATGTGTTAAAATTAGAGCTGTATTTTCTTGTGCTAATAACTCGTTATCTCCACTACCTGGAGTTGTGAGGCTCTGAAGTAACACTAACCCATGCACCATCATACCACCCCTGTTTAGTAATAGTTACTCATAAATGCTGTTTCACATAAAATCCCAAACTACAAACTTTCCTCCTGCATGCCATTAGGTATTTTACTGTGTATTATGTTTTGGCTTTATGACCTGAAAAATCCATCTTAATTAGAAAACTGTCCTCCCATTTAGTATTTTCCATAAAACACTAATGCTCCTTCTACTTTAATGAGTTATTGCCCCAGTGTATCAGTCAGTGGTAAGAAATATTTGAAAACTCTAAAAGAATTTCCATTATTTTTGTCCACCTTTCCTTTAGGGTGTTTAGCGAGGCTTAACTCCAGGAATCTAAACAACACTTGCTCATTTTTCAGCTGCTAACTGGCTCACTCATGCTCCTACTGCATGTTATCCAAATTATAATCGCTCACATATTTTCCATGTTTAAAAACTCAATCACCGCTTTATGTGTTTAGAACGTTTTGCATGTGTTTGTCAACATTACATAATTTTCCTTTTTTTTGGTATTTTATACACAATGATGATTTTTTGTAATATTACAATATTATATCCTTGTCCTGTCCAACCCTGGCTGCATTGCATTAGAATAGTCATAATACTCAGTTTCATACATTTTATGGGAGTGCATTTGATCTCTAACACTGAATACACAACCCCATAAGAACATTAAGGTAAACATTATGATGTTGATGCAGGCCAAATGTGCATCTATCTCACAGTTTCTTGTAAGTTCATTTTAATCTTAGCCTGCAGTGCCCTAGTTTTCATTGTCATATTATGAGATGTAAACTACCATACTCTCTCTAGTTAAATGTTGGTCTCAGATTCATCTCCTTCAAGGTATTTATGTGATCTTAAACACATATATGTGTTAGTTTCTACTTTGGAGTTTGCTTGTACCAACACGGGTAGTACAAATATGTAGAAACAGTCTTCACTGATCCAGGTGTTAGGTCTCCAATCTAACTGCCTTTAGAAACACAAATGCTGCCTCCTCTTTTGGATGCTTTTACCTGGTATTTTATGAGGACATTTTGATGACCCGTGATAAAGGCATACAGGACAGGCCTTCAGGACTCTTAAGAGCGAATCTGTGCTGGAAGACATCACACTATCACAGGGTCTATTAGCTGAACATGTCAAGCTGTCGAGGCAAAGTTCTTAAACAGACTTCTGTGAACACATTACAGCAGTACAGACTCCCACCAGGCATAAAGAGCAGTTAATGAGCTCGTTGTAGGTGGCATTTTATCACCTTTATAATGTGGTATGCCACTACTCTAAGCCTGGCTCTCTTGGCGTATTTCTGCAAAGGACTTCTAAAGGCATAGATATACTATCGCTTGAGTGTGTCAAACATAACTTCACACATGGCACACAAACCTGTGCGAACCCTATAGGCATTTATACTTGACTCCTCACTAACACTTTACTTTATGTGGCACAAACATCATGAATTCATGAAGAAGTAATGTTTTATTAATGCTTACAATTCTTGTTCTTCCTTATTTTTATATGCATTCATATGCAGTTACTTCAGTGATTTACAATGGTGATATGTTCTGACAAATGCATTATAATTTGGATTTATCGTAATCTGAGGAGTTTAATTATAAACTTTATACATTATAGTGTAGTGTTATTGTAACACAGTAACAACTCCAGTTTTTTCTCATTACATTTCCCTGCACTCATCACTGCCACCACGTGATTCCTACGTCATGCACTACAGTTGGGCAAAAGCATTAACATAAAGCTTATTTTTTAATGAGGTGTTTAATATAAAGTTGTTTTTAAATTATAAAATTGAATTTATTGATACATTGTAAACAATTTTAAAACAAAACGATTACTCTGCAACCATGGATTTGTCTCAAAGCAGATTAACAATTTTATATTATCTTCTAATGTCTAGGGCCAGTCCAAAATTGAACAACAGTGGAAAGGAAAAATTCGTTTAATATTATAAAAAAGAAGCCTTGGGAGGTCCAGACTAAAAAAGGGATCAATCCTCTTTTGGTTATGGCTTTTTCTCACTACATGTCCCAGTGCGCATAACTTCCACCACATGACTAATTACGTTATCTACTACCCTCGCTTATTGTATTATATTATATGCCCCTTGCTTATTAGGACAACGCATCAGCATCAGTGACTATGCTCTGGTGCTTTCCACCATTGCCATCTGCATCCTGGTTGCCTGGCAGAGTGATGCGGATAAAAGGCATGCATATTAGGTGTGGGGCAGCACAGTGGCTCGCTGCCTCACATCAAGAAAGTCCCGGGTTTAATCCCAGGGTGGAGCGGCCTGGGTCCTTTCTGTGTGGAGTCTGCATGTACTCTCCATGTCTGCGTGGGTTTCCTCTGGGTACTCCGGTTTCCTCTCACAGTCCAAACGTGTGTTAGGTTAATTGGTCTCTCTAAAAGTTACCCTTAGTGTGTGTGCCCTATGATGGATTGGAGCCCTGTGTAGGGTTGCACCAAGAGTTGCCGGGTGGGCAATGTGGTTGGCCCGAGACTCCGGGTTGAATAAGCAGGAGATATTGGATGGATGGATGGGTATATTGTTACATGCATTTGACATAGGTAATTTGAAATAACATGGTGTAAAATGGAAGCATATGTATGTGTACTGTGTGGTCGTCAACTAGAGACTTTTTACATATGTTTTTGGATTAAATTGCCTGATAGGCTTATTATGCATCCAGAGAGGAGGATAGACAGAGAGTAGTTTGTGCTCATAGTCTGTACATGGAAGTACCAGCAACTGACCTGAGATTAATGTTAGCATCTTTAGTTGTCTCAGCCACTCAAAGCTAGGAATTACTTTAAAATGGCTCTAGCTATTCACATCTTTGACTGTGTGCTGTGAAGGACATCATGCAGTCAATACACTTTAACCTTTTCTCTTTGAATCAGCACTTATCTTGGAGATAGCCTTGGTATAAGAGTACAACACAAGGACATGTTTTACATGGATAGCTACACTAATAGTTCCTTAACTTAATTTTGGCCTTGAACCAACAGCCCAACTCTGTTGAGCAAATTGTTTAGTACAGCAGCATGTTTAACCCTGTTTATGCTGGTCAGGGTTGTGGGGGATGGTCTGGATTATAACACAAAATCAACTTAGCACAGGCAAAGGTAGTTTGAATTGGGCATTGGCAGTGCATTTTCTAACATTCACAATACAAGCTCCACTTGGGACTCCAACCCAGGGACTAAGGAAATGTAATTTCCAGCAGCAGTCTGTGATCGCTGTGCCAACAAAGTTGTAATTTATGCACAACCCCATTCCAATGAAGCTGGGACGTGGGGTGTAAATTTAAAAAATCACCTGTTTGGAACATTCCACAGGTGAACAAATTAATTGGAAACAGGTGAGTGTCATGATTGGGTATAAAGGGAGCATCACTTAAATGCTCAGTTGTTCACAAGCAAGGATGGGACAAGGTTTACCAATTTGTTAACAACTGCATGAGCAAAAAGTCCAACAATTTAAGAACAATGTTTCTTATCACGTAACTGCATCTACAGTACATCATATCATCAAAATATTCAAAGAATCTGGAGAAATCTTTGCAAGTAAGCAGCAAGACTAAAAAACAACATTGAATGCCCGTGACCTAAAATCCCTCAGTCGACAATGCATTGTTTTTGGAAATCACGGACATTATGCCCTCTGGGTTGAAGAGGAAAAGGACTCTCCAGATTGTTATCAGAATAAAGTTCAAAAGCCAGCATCTCTTATGGTATGGGGGTGTGTTAGTGTCCATAGCATGGCACTTGCACATATGTGAAGGCACCATTAATGCTGAATGGTACATACAGGTTTTGGACCAACATATTCTGCCGTCCAAGCAACTTCTTTTTCAAGAATGTCCATGTTCATTTCAGCAAGACAATTCCGAGTCACATTCTGCACGTGTTACAACAGTGTGGCTTAATAGTAAAAAGTGCAGGTGCTAGACTGGCCTGCCTGCAGTCAAAACCTGTTTCCAATTGAAAATGTGTGCCAAATTATGAAGCACAAAATACGACA
>JAUZSV010089710.1:0-14302 GCA_034780495.1 Parotocinclus cesarpintoi
TTTTGAGGAAAAAGATTAATTTAATACAATTTGGAATAAGGCTGTAACGTAACAAAATGTGGAAAAAGTAAAGCGCTCTGAATACTTTCCGGATGCACTGTACCTTAATTTACCTATCCATCCATCTGGACAAACATTTTAAATGGGGTGTAAACATGCAAATGAGAAAAAATGTAATGTGAACAAGTCACAGTGATGCATAGCGCTGTAGCGCCATGAAAACTTTGTTTTATAAATTCAAAAGCATTTTTTAACAAACGTTTGCTTTACTGTGATAGATAACGCACACCTGACCATAACTTCAAATTAGCTGTATCTAAAATCAATGAGGAATTTAATCACAATAAATGGAATTAAATTGCATTATGATTAACCACATGTTACCAACATTGTGTTAGTTTGACTGAGCTTAGAATGTTTTGAAGTTGATTTTGATTTGTACGTTTAATGTCAGGAAATAAAGCAGTAGATCAGTCTTTAGCTAAGTAGTTCTGCTTTACAGTTTAGCAAATGTAAGTCCCTGACCAGGTCATTTACCACTTTGTTATCAATTAAAGATAACCAGACATAAATAATTCATCAATTGGATCAGCGTTGTTTTCCAAATCTGAAATGCTTGATCCAAACTATGAGTTGTGTTGTCTTCAACTAGACTAATCTATAGCCTATGTCTGTGGAGGTTTCTGTTCTGGCAAAGTGCCATCAGGTGGCACTGGTCCGATGGCTGTAATCAGATTGGGGTATTCAGTAGATTTCGTATTTTATTAAAGAAGACAGATACATTAGACAGCATAGTCCATCACATGATCCTTCTGTTCTCATATCATTGGAACGATAAGATAAGATAATGTAAGATAAGAACTTTATTGATCCTGAGGGAAACTGCATTAGAAATGGCATTGACTTCTGAGTACCTCTGAGTCAAGCTCTCAGATTGACTGCACAAGAAATGTGAGGGCCCCAGTATGTGCCTTGGTCACCACTGACAAAACATTTCTGATATTGCCTGATACCAAATGTGTCAACATGTGAGCAGCTTATATAGCCTGCCTGCCAACATCTAATTTGACACATTTAAAATTTTTATAGCACCTACACAGTGTGCACACCCAGCCATACATGGATTGGCTAAAATAGCGTGCATTGTGGGAAATTAACTAGTAGACTTCAGATAATGGGAAATCACTAAAATATTTTATAATCACAATATGCTCTTTGATAGTGAACGTTTCAAAGTTATTTTAGCAGCCCAGAATCCATATAATCTACCTGAAATGTGTTCAGCAAACTATTAATTGTCTAATATGGAATATATGGTATGGAATAATTGTACTGCCAATGTAGTAATTATTTGGCAGTCTATAGGGAAGTTGCAATTAAAATTGGATGTCTCTGTTTGCTTAGGTGACTTTCCTAAGCAAACCTGACCTTACCATCCAAATACAACCTATTCAGATGGAAACATAAATGACACTATCAAATGAACTCACTCTTGACTGTTCTAGCATGCTCCTCTTGTAAAGTGGCCAGAGTGGCATCATGATTGGCTTCCATCTCCTGCATGGCAGCCTCATGGTTCTCACTCATCTCCTCCACCTTTTTGTAGCATACAAATATTACACTTTGTCAATTAAATTATAATAATTATTATTTTTATTATTATTAATAATAATAATAATAATAATAATAATAATAATAGTAATAAGAGCAAAACCAACAATATATTCTGTTTTTTTCTGTATACACTGCTCAATAAATTAAAGGATCACTGAAAACACATTAGATCTAAAAAGGAAAAAGCAGGCAAAATATTGTAAATGGTAATGGTATGCCACATTGTTTCATTAAAATGTAAATTATTACCCTACAGAGGGTAGAATTCAAAGACACCCTGAAAATCTAAGTCCATTTACCCAAAATTTCACTGCAGCAACTCAAATTGGTACTCAGTAGTTTGTATTGCCTCCATGTGCTTTTATGCATCTAATGAGTTGGATTAATGGATTGAGACAGATGGTGTCCTGGGGGATCTCCTCCCAGATCTGGACCAGGGCATCACTGAGCTCCTGGACACTCTGAAGTGAAAACGGATGGGCTGAAACATAATGTCCCAAAGGTGTTTCACTGGATTTAGGTCAGGTAAGTGGGATGGCATCAATTCCTTCATCCTCCAAGAACTGGCTGCATACTCTCGCCACAAGAGGCCAGGCATAATCTTGTAACAGGAGGAACTCGGGACACTGCACCAGCGTATAGTCTGACAATGGGTCAGGGGATTTCATCCCGATACCGAATAACAGTCAGAGTGCTGTTTGCTAGCCTGTAGAGCGCTGTGCGTCCATGCAGGGATAGACCATCTAGACCATCACTGACACACCACCAAACTGGTCATGCTGAATGATGTTACAGATGACATAACACTCTCCTGTTAATCTGTTAATTGTGGTGTTCTATGGCAAATGACAATAAAGCTGTACAGTGCTGGGCAGTGAGAATGAGGCACACTGCAGGATGTCAGGCCACCCACATGAAGGCTGTTTATGATTGTTTGGTCAGGCACATTCATATCTGTGGCCTGCTGGAGATAATTTTATAGGGTACTGGCAGTGCTCATCCTGTTCCTTCTTGCACAAAGGAGCAGATACTCTTCCCGCTGAGGGGTTCTATGACTTTGTCCAGCTCTCTTAGTGTAGCCTAGAGTCTCCTGGAATCTCCTCCATACACTTAAGACTGTCACAGCAAGGGAGACACAGCAAACCTTCTGGCGATTGCATGTATTGATGTGACATCATGCAGGAGTTGGACTACCTACGCAAACTCTGTAAAGGTCGAGGTACTGCAAAACTTATGAAAAATCATAGTCTGGTTAAAAAATTTTCCTTTAATTTTTGAGCAGCGTATATACAGATTGTACATGATTTTGAGGAAATGCTGACTCATGTATGTGACCTGCTGGTGGTGATGGGATCGGAGTTGTTCTAGCTGGCAGCTCTGTTTCTGCTGCAGACGCTCAGTCTCTTTCTGCTGCTCCTCTCTCAAGCGCTCCTGCAGATCATGCAGCTCCTTCTCCTGATTCCTCTTCAGTTGTCTCAACTGCTGCTCAAAATTGTGCTCCAGCTCAGCCTTCTCACCCAGCAAATGCTCAAACCGCCCCACACTGTCCACTAAATCATATTAGAAAGGGATTAGACAGAGATCAAGACTAGAAGGTTTGCTATTGCCTTTTTTGTTGACATCACCCTTCCATTTCTAGTATTTAACCTCATGAGGAAAAGTGTAAAGAGTGAGTCAGAGCAGCCCCAGTGCCACTTACCCACTTCATCCCTTATTCTAGAAAGCTCCAGGGACAACTGCCTCTCCTTCAGCAAACCACTCTCGCTCTGTAACACATGTACATAGGTTATTTACATATTGCATCTTTTGCTAGTATGTACAAATCTAAAGTGAAAATATGGATGAGTAAGGATGATGTGTAGAACGTACAATTAAACATAATCCCCTACTAATGTTTTGTTTTCTCATGTCTTTCTGTTTCATATCTGCTTGCATAAGAACCATGCAAACCTACTGACATTTATAGCAGTGATGCATGATGATAGATAATCTATATTTTTTGCAGAAAAGTAATTGTATGAACAAAATGTAACCATTTATGACTCGTCATTAATGAACACAAAACACAAAAACACTTAATAACTATGAAAACCCCATAATACCAGACAAGATACCAAATACTCTTAGGCAAGTTTGACATGTTGCCCTGTGCTAATACAAATTGAATAAATAATGTGACAGTAAATAAAGGTTTGGAATTTACTTCTTTTATAAACATTTTTTTCAAAAGCATTTGTGCATAAACAGGGTTTGTTGTTGTGCGAGTTTGAGATACAGCTAGCTGGCTACTGAATTATTTCAAAGAATTATTAGATATATATTTTATTCAAGCTTTTTATCACATTTAATGGGAAGATATTCATTTACATTTAAATATGACCAAGTAAAAACTAGATTAAATATTTTTGCCATTTGACACCGCTATATTCTATTTTCTATTCTACATATATTTGATGATATTTTACATTTTATTTCAGTACAGGGTCCTGGGTTAATTTCTCAAAATGTATAGATGCATTACTTAGAGATTATCATGCCATGTATTACTTTACATTTTATTTCAGTTATTCCAACATTATATTTGCAGTGCATTCTAAACCACAGCACTCTGATGTAATTAAACAGCTGGGTCAGGACTTGTTACACTATTCGGTGAATCACTGGCTCACTGGCTGTGAGGGTTTTCACAATGTTCTCACTCCATAAGATATCTATTATATACACTCAATCTTGCAGCACAAAAAGCTACAAAAGCACAAACATAAATTCCTGATGTCCTTGCATCTTACTTAGTTTCAGTTCTTGCCAGAAAATGTCTGTATTTGATTATGTGGAAGGCCCTTACTTAGAGTCCCTGCTAATTACAGGATCCATAAATTCAGTTCCATAAAAGGACGACAGCGCAAGGCATTAATAACTGTGAATACATTGTATCGCAATATGACATGTAATGTTTAAAGAGAGAATGTAAAAATGTATTTACCACAACATTCAATTAAAAAAAAAAGTTAAGGGAAAAATTATGTCTGGTGTTATTAATAAAGCAAACAGGCAACATGACTTGAAAAAAGCAAACACACAGATACACATATTTAAAAGGTTAATAAAGTAAGAAAGTAAAGATTAAAATGCATTACCATTGCTTTGAGTATCCAAGCAATTTATGTGAAACCTTATATGTTATTATGATGAAGATGTGAAACGTTATAATGGTGATGTGGTGCAGTGCAATCATGTCTTGATTTGTTTCATACCAGTCAGCATCAAATATGTTTACCCCCAAATAATCTGTCCAAAATAACACTTTATAAATACTGCTCACAAAAATTAGGGGATACTTCACAACATGAAATATCCCAAAATTAAATATTTCCTAATTTTTGTAAGCAGTGTATGTTAAAAGCATACCTTATACTGTTGAAACATTTCATAATTTTTTAAACCTCATACCCAGTATCACATCAGTGATCCCTATATAATAATTCAAACACATAAACTACATCCGGTCCAAATGACTATTCGACATAGACCCCTAAATATGGTGTCATATTCAGTGTACACACATGAACACACCAAAACACTCACACTCTTCCTTAGAGTGCAACTAAGTCTGCTTTACCCGTATCCAGTGATTGTCCAGACAGCAAAAGGGGGGGAGAGAGTAAGAGCGAGAGGATGCACCACAGCTCTGGCCCATGCTAATGCAGAGAATAAAAGAGAGACGATAGGGAGGGGTAGCAACAAGAAAACAAGAAGAAAGCCAATGTATCCTTTACTAGCCTTACCTCATCTCTGGCATCATAGCATAACAGCCTCAGCAACGTCTACCGGCAAATGCCTGGACCTCAGCTTCTCCTGGAACACCCTTACCTCCCTCCCCCATCCCTCCTTTCCTCTCTCCTCTCACTCAGTCCTTCTCTCCCTCACGCCCTCATCTCCTCATCTCCTCTGCTCCTCTGCTCATCCACTAACGTGCACATGCGGTCTACTCTCGTCGACAGATCAAGCCCAAAGAAACGGAAGTGTACGTAAAAGGGGAGGGATGGAGGAATCGATAACAGGCTAGCTTAGCATTATGATTCAACAGCATCCACAGGGAACTAAGGCACAGGCAGCCATCAATTAAACACAATGGAAAAGCAAAGAAGCTGATCGCAATCACAAAAGAATCACATAACCATATAATAAATTGTCAGCTGACGCACTGATCTGAATCAGAAATGTCTGCGTACAATGGACTGAATTAGTTCCACCAGTAATGGCAACCACAATAACAGTTATAGCAAAAGTAAAGCATTTGCAAAAGATAAGGTATAAGGGTTTCATGAATGAATAAATGAATATACGGGATTTCTATGTTAGCAGGCGTATCTGACTAAGGGAGCAGGTGCTTCTCTAAGAATAGTAATTATGAATTATGCATAGCATTTAGTGGACACCCTTACCTAGAGCGACTTACAACTGATACAGTTTTACAACCCAAAATCAGCAAAAGTTAAGAGGGTATGGAACATGCAAATATGCAGTGCTCCTTATATGTATTTTGACTTTTATATCACTGCGGACAGTATGAACCCGGGGTATTTTATGTTATGCTGATCCACTTTTTTATTCCAGGCGTCTAACACATTCCGAGAAACGTTGGGACAGGGCAATTTATGAGTATTAATAAATTACATAAAACTATACTTTTGATGTGATGTGCCCACAAAAGGCTTAGCCTTTGAGGAGCACAGATTATTATAGAGCTTGATAAAGGTTTGCCAGAGTAATCTTTTGCCAATGTGGTTAAATCAGCTGGACAGTGCCTTCTTAGAGATTGGAGATCACATATCAGTTTAGGCTTGCACCCTTGGCCAGGCACAGTACACTCCCCATTCTTTGAATTATTCAATGATATTTGAATCTGCCAATCCTTGTTTCAGGAACATTGCTTTTAAATATTTTTTATCATTTCTAACACTTTTGTTGACAAACTAGAGATCCTCATCTTTGCTACTAAACAAATCAGCCTTCCCTGATGCTGTT
Organism: Parotocinclus cesarpintoi; assembly: GCA_034780495.1. Taxonomy (NCBI): domain Eukaryota; kingdom Metazoa; phylum Chordata; class Actinopteri; order Siluriformes; family Loricariidae; genus Parotocinclus; species Parotocinclus cesarpintoi. The sequence continues at coordinate 6,643 of JAUZSV010089710.1, forward strand.
TTTGTATCGAATCATGATTTCATTCGCCTTTTGACATCACCTCTTGACCTAAAATCACACCATTTTCTTCAAATTCATTACTAGACATAGATTACCCCATCCCAAGTTTTAAAAATGTGTTTCAGGCATGAAATGCAAGCATGGATTTTAACAAATAGAATGTTAAATTTTAAGTTATAATAAAGTTCCATACCATCCCAGCTTTTTCTGATTTGGGGTTGTACATTGTACTATCCAAGAAAAAAAACTTTGTTCTAGAGCTCAACAGCGGAAGCTTGGCAGTTCTGGGACTTGATTCCTGGGCCTTTTAACCACATCAAAAAAATTAACCACAAAATGAAATACAACATAGTTGACAATAAAATCATAGAAGTGTCATAACATCCAACACAAAAAAGTGCAAGCTATTATTGTACTGAAGACAACCACATAAAATAATCTTGAAGTGATATCATTCTTCTATAATAAAATTAATTATCTGCTATGCACAAATATTGAGCTATAACAAATTAAACGGTTTTATTTCAGGATATAAACTGAAAAAGTGCTGGATATAATGCAATGTCATTCATGATGTAGTCATTAGCAAAAAGTGTCTGAAGTGTCTATGTAAGGTGATGTGATGCAACAAGTCACCAGTACAGCTTCAGTGCTCTAGGTATAGATTTTATAATCTCTGGAACCGTACTGGAATGACATAAACTCAATTTTCTAAAACAGGCATTCCTTCAACTCGTGTTCAGATGATGGTGGTGGAGGATACTGTTTAAAATCTAACCATTTAGTGATGATTTGTGTGGTTTGATTAGGGGCATGACCATCCTGGAAAAGGCTGCCATCAGGAAATGTTTCATCATATGAATGATGTGAGTAGACTGATCAAAGTATGATTTTATTGAATTTTAACTATCAACCAGGCTGCAAAATAATAACGGGGAAATAATATAGAACAACTAAATAGGGATGAAGAGCGGATCGTGAGACTTCTAACATAATGACACTGAAAGGATAAAGGGGCACGCAGAGGTTGCGTCCCAAATAGGAGTAACGTGCGAACTTGTTGCGAGAGGAAGCCAAAGCGTCAGTCGGGGCAAAGTTGCAGAAGCACAGTTTTGGGACGTCACTTTAATGGCGAGGCACGGATGTAGTCCAAACGCCAGGGAGCGAAAGTGAGCTCGAAAGTGCATGCAATACTAAAAAAACAAGACCAGGATACGTCTTATAGAATGCGTCTTTACTCGGTGGTTACTCTAGCTGGGGCACACCTCGAGCCAGCCACGACTAGAGTCCGACTCAATAGAGCACAAGAGTGCCGGACAGTGTACTTCTAACACAAAGACCTGGGTTGCTGGGCGAAGAAATCGCGGAAGTGGCTAAAGCGCAAAAAGGTGAGCATATAAGCTCAGGGCGTGCTTATAGCACGAGTGTGAATAACACACAAAAGGCGCAAAGCGCCAGAACACGAATATAGACTCAAATACGTGAGGAGTGCGAACGAGAATAAATCGTGAGAAGCGCCGAACCGCCAGAGGGCGAGCGTGAGCTCTAAAACAAAGAAGTCAGCCCGGGAGTGTCCTATTCACTTTGGGCGAGGATGGCTGAACGCACCGGGGGAATGTAGGAACCCTAACACTATATAAATAAATTGGACTCTGACTTTGTCTTTGCTATGATATCAGATGCGCTTGCTATTGTGTTGTAATTGTTTACCAGGTGTATGCTAGGTGGTTGCTAAGTGGTTGACAGGGTGTCGATAAGTTTTTGCTAGGTGGTCGCTATGGTGTCTCAGTTGGTTGGTATGATGTTGCTAGTTAAATACTAAGCAATTGGTATAATATTGTAGATGGTTTCAAAGTTGTCCCAGGTGGTTGCTATGTAGCTGCTAAGCAGTTGCTATAGAGTGTTAGATTGTTTTTATGTGGTTGTTGTGGTAGCCCATGTGATTGGTGAGGTTAGTGTAGTGTATTTGTATCATCGTGAAATTAGAAGGGTGTCAAAGCTTTTGCACCCTATTTATTTTTGTGAGGAAAAGACTTTCTTACCTCACAACTCCATTTTCTAGGCCTCCAGCAATTACATTGACTGAAACTCCCTCTGGCTGATTGGAGAAAGCCACAGAACAGATGACTTCTCGGCAGTGGACATGACCAATAAGATCACCGTTTACTGTCCACAGTCGCAAGTCACTTTCCCCACCCACTACAGGCAAGACAACAGAAGAACAAAAACAGTTTAGACAAAATCAACTTAAAACAACTTCAAACAAAATCACAGCAATATAGAAATATTACCTCTACCACTATGTGTGGTTGATATGCCAGTGTAATTACCGTTCCGCTTAAGTTTACATCCCTGCAAGACTTTTGGGCTTGGTTCCCAGTTAATTAGTCAAAAGGGTATTAAGCATGTAAATTCAAAATCATCCATGTTTAGGCCAGTTACCATTTAGTTTTAATATACTTTCCCCCTTTCCCCCCATACCACTATGTCAAGAATATTTTGGTATATTATATTGGGTATATTATACCATATATTGGGTCCTGTCAAGAAGGACCCAACTTCCAATTAAATTTGTTAAAACAAATCTTAACGCCATTGTTCGCACGTATTTCTCTTAAACTAAACAAGTTTGTTTGTTTATTTGGTACACTTGGCTATATTCATGACAGAAAAAAGATTTTATAGATGCTCATACGTTCATCAGTACAAGTTCAATACCAAACATTATGGGGAATTTAGATTCTCCATTTTACCCAACTTGTATGTCTTGGACAGTGATAGGAAACGGTGGCACCAGAGTAAACCCACGTGGACACAGGGAAGATATGTGTGTGTGTGTGTTCATGTGATAGCAGAAGTTGTTTATTAAGTAATGAAGTGAATGATGACTCTTTTACTGAGACAACTCACTCTTTTAGCTCCAAGTCATTTTTATGATTCAGCCATTTATTTGATCTGCAATTAGTACAAGGAATAAAACAACACACCCGGTATAATTTATGATGCTTTCAGAATTGCATTAGTTTATGAATCCATCCAAATGCACAAATCTAATAAGTCTGTTGGGAGGGGGGTTGCATTATTTGGAATGATATTAAGTATAGTATTCTTTACGGGAAATTCACAGGTGATTAAAGGAGATGTGAAGTTATGGGTGGGGCTGTTATAAGCAATGTATTCACAGTAGCATTTGAGACACTGAGAGCTACAAATTATAAATAAAATGGAGAAAATAAGCATTTGATACCCTGCAGATTGGTCCTCCCCAGGTTACTTCCTTCTATATTTAGGAAGTTTTACCTTTCAACTGTCACTATATGGCTTGCTCACTCTGGGACTGGTCTTTTAAGATAATACAAGATTGTAAAGCTGCCTTAAGACAATGCAATACTGTAAAAAGCGCTATATAAATAAATTTGACTTTACTCGACTTATACCACAAGCTGATCCTGTAAACAAACTATTTGGCGCCATCTAGCGATCATTGTGTCAATAACAGCGACTGCTGTCTTTTGTCTGCTCTTGAGGTGTTTTACGTAAGCAACTCCAGCACGCGAAGTATGCCACCCAACCCTACTTTGCACCCATGTATTTTTCCCTCCATAACAACAATTAGATTTGTTGTTTTAACAATAGTAAAATTACCATATATTTTTATTTCTTGAGTCTATTAAAATACAATCAATTTAGCACATATGTAAAACACAGAAAATGTCTTCAGCAGGTGAAAGCAGAATTTTTTTTGTGAGCAGAGTATAAATGGTGGCAATATTTCCAATCATGACAGTAGGTGCACTAACTTTTGGCCATAGTCATCACTTACCATCAATAACAAGAACACAAGTCACTGACACACATTTACAAGGACACAGTGACTTTATTGCCCCGTCTAGTGGAAGAGGGATATTAACAAAGGCCAAATCTTATTCCGGAATGGCTGTCCACAAGCACCAACCTTGCCTTGCGTGAAAAAGTAATTGACTGCTAACTTGTGCCACCCTTGGTGGAATTTTGCTCCGCTCTTCTTTGCACAATTGTTTTAATTTAGCCACATTTGAAGGGTTTTCTAGCATGAACAGATTTTTAAGGTCATGCCACAGCATCTTAATCAGATTTAAGTACGGACTTTGACTTGAAAACTCCAAAATATTCATTTTGGTTAATTATTTTCAGCCATTCAGAGGTGGGCTTGCTGGTGTGCTACAAATAATTGTCCTGCTGCAGAACCCAAGTACGTTAGAGATTAAGGTCACAAACTGATGGCTGGAAATCCACCTTCAGGATTTTCTGGTAAAAGCAAAATTCATGGTTCCATTAATTACAGCAAGTTGTCTTAGTGTTGATACAGCAAAGTAGCACCAGACTATCACACTACCACCACCATGTTTGACTGTTTGTATGATGTTCATTTTTAGAAATGCTATGTAGCCGCCAGATGCAATGGGACGCACTTCCAAAACAGTTCCACTTTGTCTCATCAGTTCACAGAATATTTTTTCAAAAGTCTTGGAAATCATCAAGATGTTTCTTCCAAATATGTAACCTATATGCCTTTGTGGTTTTTTTAGTCAGCAGTTTTTATCAGTCCCAAATAATTTTTACCCAGTCCCTTTCTTATTGAACCATGAACACTGAGTACAGTGTTTTAGATGTTGTTGTGGTCTCTTTTGTGACCACCTGGATGAGTCATCCAAGTGCTCTTAGAGGAGGTTTACCACTTTTTCATGTTTTTTCATTTGTAATAGTATATAAAATGAATAATAGCTTTGAAAGTGGTTCACTAAAGTCCAAAAGCTGAGGAAATATCTTAGTAACCTTTTTCCAGATTGATAGATGTTAATGACTATATGCTTTATTTTTTATTTTTCATTTTGTGGCATAATATGTCGCTTTCTGAGATCTTTTAGCCTACTTCATGTTGACAGACAGGTAGTAATTTCTTTATTTTACAGGTTTGGCAGTAATCAGGCCTGGGTGTGGCTAGTAAAATTGAACTCAGTTTTACAAAAAATGTGGTTAACCACAGTTAATTAATGAGGGGTTTCGATAGCTTCCTTCATGGTAAAACTGAGAGCTACAAATTATATATAAAGTGGTAAAAGTTTTTTTATTCACTTGAGTGAATTCAGTCATCTTTGTCTGATATTGACATTTGTTGAAATGTGACATTTGTTGTCAATATTGTTACATTGAAATTTGTAAAGGGACACAGCACTGTGTATAAAATGCTGAAAGGAAATATTTTAAACAAGAAAAATAACTGTTTACTAAATATAGTAACTGGGGATTATATTGTTTTAGCAATTCAAGGCATCAATGAGCACTTTACCAAACACCAGATGTACTCCAGTGCCTGATCTTCTCTGGACTCAACTAAAAAAATGGTATGTTGCTTAGACTTATGTCTTAAATTTTTAGGAAGGTCCAGAATACTATAATACTATAATGGTAATTATTCATTTTGATGCAGTTCACATGGCCTTGGTTTATTACTGCAGTGGGAATGAGGAACATTAGGAGACGAGTACTACATGCCAGCACATGGCTACTATTGGCATTTGCTTCAGATTGGGACTACAGTACTACTATAAAAAGCCCCATCACTTCAGATCACATCAGCCAAAGTAGTTAGAGATATTAGTTAAGGATGTGAGTTAATCTGTCAAAAGTTCACCTTATTATAACACGTTTTGTTTATAAAATATATTAGTCCAAGAAGCTGTGAAATCGCTTATTATGGAAAACTAAAGTGAAAAGTAATTAAATGAAAAGCTATTAAAATGAGCAAAATAATTTCATCATAAAATCAGAAAAATAAGCAAAATGATTGCTGCTTCATTGCTGAATGATGCCTTGAGCATTTTTTAAATCAAGTTCAAAGAACCTTTTGCTGCAGGTTCATATGTTTTCACCATGCCCAAGGTGAAAGAGCTATCCAAGGACACCAGGGACAAAATTGTAGCCCTAGCACAAGGCTGGGATGGGCTACAAAACTATAGACAAGGAGCTTGGTGAGAAGGTAACAACTGTTGGTGCGACAATTTAGAAAATGTATGAAACCCCAAATGACTGTCAATCCATGCAAGGTCTGAGGATGATTCTGAGAAAGGGAATCATTCGGAATCATCCCAGAACTACACAGGATACACTTGGTCAATGATCTGAGGAGAGCTGAGATCACAGTCTCAAAGATGAGTCCGTTAGTAACACACTACACTGTCAGGGGATTCCCCCCTGCATGCCAGCAAATATCCATGCAGATTTGAAGTTGCCAATGGCCATCTGGATGATCCAGAGAATGTATGGGAGAAGGACATGTGGTCAGATGAGACTGAAATAGAGCTTTTTGGTTTTAACTCAACTCGCTGTGTTTGGAGGAAAAAGAACGCCAAGAACATTGTTCCAACCGTGAAGCATGGGGTGAACACATCATGCATTTGGGTCCTGTTCTGCAAAGGGGACAAAACAATTGCAGCGTAGTGAAGGGAAGATGGACAGGGTCATGTATTGCAAGATTTTGGACAACAACCCCCTTCCTTCAGTAAGAACATTGAAGATGGGTTATGGCTGGTTCTTCCAGCAAAACAATAACCCAAAACACACAGCAAGGCAACTAAGGAGTGGCTCTGTGAGAAGCATTTCAAAGTCCTGAAATGGCCTAGCCTGTCTCCAGACCTAAACCCAATAGAAAATCTTTCCCAGTGACAGAACTAAATCCTGAAACACAGACCCAAAATCTGGAGAAAAACTGTATGGAGGAGTGGACCTCTGTAATTGCAAACAAAGTTCTGTTTTTCTGTCATATCAAAAATACTTATTTTATACAATGCAAATTATTAAATAATTAAAAAATGTGATTTTTCTGGATTTGTTTTTGTAATTTTGTCTCTCACACTCACAGTCTCTGCACTAAAGATAGAAATGACAAAACCATTCCATTCTTTGGAAAACTTGAAAAACGACGACAGTGTATCAAATACCCATTTACCCCACTGTATGGTATTGCAGAAACTCACCAGAGTCACACACAGTAGCAATGTCTCCAGTAGTCTCACTTGCTGAGACTGCATTCACAGGACTTTTGTGGCCAGTGAGACTCTGCACATAGCACAACCTAAAAGAGCACCCCATTACTTATGATTGAAACAGTTCCAACACTGAACAGCAGTAGACCGTGATAAGATAGACTTAATTTTTATGATTATTTGCATGTACCGATTGAGATCCCACAGAACACACGTTCCATCTCGGCTGACACTGATCAAGATGCTGTATGGCTTGCAGACAAACAGGCCTGTGACTTCATCTGAGTGACCACACAAATGAATCTGAGACTCCACCTCCATCTCAGATGACTGATAAAAGACACAACAAAGATTTGTTTAAATGAAACTACAAATGAAGTCCTAATAAACACAACAGTGTTGTATAAATGACCACTACTAAGTATTAAATGCAAACAAGTTTACTTTAAGCCAGCAACAAAGAAACAACTGTAATTATATATTGCTTCATTAATACACAATAAATAAAAAGATGGAATACAGCACAAGTGAGAAAAAAATACATTGAGTGGCTAAAACTACAGTCGATTCCTGTTAATTGGACCACCGGTTAATGGGACCAGCCGCTTATTCGGACCAAATCCTAAAGTACCGAA
>JAUZSV010089927.1:0-14295 GCA_034780495.1 Parotocinclus cesarpintoi
CCAGTAGTGGCATGAGGGATACTAACAGATATGTTACATATGTAGGTCATACCAGCTATTGATGAATGACAGTTCTTGATGCAGTGCCTCCTGAGGGATCAAAGAACATGGGTGTTCAGTATAGCATTACGCCTTTGACAAACTGGATATCTTCTGCTCAACATTTTGTGGATACTGTTTGCACCAAATCATGATTATAATCACCTAGTATTGTGATTTTCTGCAATTAAATAGAAGTCAGAGTAAATTTAAGACAGACTGCCATTTTTTTTATTTGCATTCTCCATACCATTTCAACTTTCTCCTATTTTGGATTTGTACTAGGAGTTGCTTCATGGAATTTGGAGAAACCTTCTAGCTGTGCCACAGTGTACCTAAAAGAATATTATATAAAGGGGTGTCAAATATTGATTTGGTTTAGATTCTAATTATCATTCATCTTTATAGTACTTTTAATAATTTAAAACTCTTTATTGTGTTTGAAGGCATTTTTCCTTTTAGGTGTGCAGTGTGCGAATTCTGCATAGTACTGTATTTGGTCTGTTTTTTTGGGGGTTTTTTTTAGCATAAGCAGCATTGTAAAGATGTGTGTAACTTACACTGTGTGACAGGATATGTAACTATTTTAATCATGCCACATCAAAAATTGAGATCCATACTATATACAGTATACTGTTTTAGTCCATTTTTAGTATTGGACTTACATAACTGTAATCCTGAGGGAATTATCACACCATCAAAGAGCCCTGATAAAATGCTCAATCCACTGTTGAACAATTTTATTATAGATGACACAGTCTATGACTTTCAAAATTTCCCAGACATTGACAGTGATAAACAGTGCACATTGCACATTTCTCTGTTTGACAATTATATCTAGACAGGTATACCTAGTTATTTAATCCATACCTTTGTTTTATTGTCATTTGGATTAATAAATAAAGTCATATTTAAGTTAAATATGGATTATCTGGCCTTAGTAAACAGACTAGTTTGTTTTTCTGCTGGCTGTTTCATCATGTATACACTGGGACATATGTTTCACTGTCCATTCTATTTCTGAATAACCCATCTGTCTCTGCTTCTAACACCCTGAGTTTATGCTTTCAAGCCCTATTTGGGGCCATGATGTTCTAAAGTAGGTTTATGTTCAATAACCATTTATTAAATCTCCCTCCATTAAAGTCAAATGCTTCCAAGAGCCAGGTGCATTAAGCCTGATTATAGTGTGGCAGGCAGAGTAAACTGGGTCTATCTTGTTGAGCTTGCTGGCAAATGAGTTTTATCTGTCACCACCAATGTATCATGTCATTGAAGAAATCCTGAACTGAGTGCAAGAGAGGAAAGTTAAGAAATGGTGTTGCAATTGTGAGAGTTTCCCTAGCATTGACAGTGTGAAGTCATAAGGGAATAGGATCTTTGATAAGGATTGGACAGGCATGACATGGAGAGAGGAACGAGAAAAACAAGTGGCTCTTTCAGAAAGTCATCTATTAGTCGCACCACCTCTGGCTCCCAAAAGGTAAGAGTTTGTTTTTTTTTTACAGTAACTGGTTTCTTCTCCTGCCTTTGATTTGATTTCTCCAATCTGACCACACTCAACATATACCAGTGCAGGTACTGGATAGGTCACAATAGCTCTGTATACAGTTTAAAGAGAAAAGTCTGAAAAGTGTGCATTTGAAAATAGAAAAAAGAGGATATGTCAAAATTGTAGCAACCTGTAGCATGTGAGTTTGTATAATTCCTTTTTGAGTGAAAGTGATACAAACAAGATTGCAACTTAACATGACTCTAAACAGTCCATTTCGTCAGATGATCTTTCCTTTCTTCCTTTCAACAAAGTGAATTTCAGGTACTCATGAATTGCAAACTATTTCTAAAGAGACAGTTGTACGTGGTTTTGGGTAATCTTATTATATTATGCTGATTGTTAGCTAAATTGTCCTATAACTACAGTATATACAGGTTTTTTATTTGATAAAAATGACAAACAAATGAAGTAATTGTGAACTGGTGCTCTTAGTACATTTTGTCTAATGTTTATACCTGAAGCTCATATTTTATTACATGTGTCATTATAACGTGGCTTTGCTGCCATCTACAAGCTGCTTAATGGGTTTGGATGCAAAGTCTGATGGGTTCAAAAGTGTAGTATACATTTATTTCTTACAGCCTATACAATATCTGTTGCAACAATGTTTGGTATGCATTTGTGCATTTCTGACAATTCAGTTGGATGTTATGAAGTGCTTTTGAATCCCAAAATCAGAAATAGGTGTGTTTTTACATTTACTTTGACTTTTATTTCATTTGCAGACAGTATGAACCTGAGATATTTCATGTTTTATCTGGTCAAATTAATTTAATTACTAAACATCCATTCCTCTATTTCAGGACTGCAACACATTCAGAAACAGTTCCAAGGGGTCAACAAATGTGTGAGAAATATTTAGAAAAATTAAAAATCACTGTTCCTCATATAAACAATGAAAGTTATTATTTATTTCTTCCACTACAGAGCAATTATCATTATTAAAAAATTATTATAAAAATGATTCAAGTCACTGAATCTGGAGGAATTTCAGTGACTGACCTGACCGGTCCCCAGTAGAAAATGTGTTGCAGGCCTTGGATGTTTTTTAACAAATAAAATCAAGTTCAAATTATGTAATGAAATGTAAGAAAATTTAAGTGACACTGTGTTTGGTGGGGTTTTTTTCATACTGTCCAATGTTATCACACTGGTCATGTGATTTCCACACTTATCAACACAATAAGAGAGTCATGCATGTTTGAGTTCTAATCAGATGACAATATTCCTCAATTTAAGCTTGCTTTAGTCTGTGTGCTCCATAATTAAGGTATTTAATTAATGGCATATGGCCTGATTTGACTTATCTATATTGCTGTAATGTATCCTGAGCCTAGAATAACTAAAATAGTAAATGTTTCTGATATGGGTTGCATGAGCGCAGTGGTATTTAAACTGTAAGGCAGGGCCCCGTGACATGCAGGTTTATTGGTGGTGGAGTGGGGTGTGGTATTTTAGTCGCATTATTTTTGATAATTAAGTTTAATTTTAAAATGATATTATGCAATGCTGCCAAATGATTCACAATAATTCATTTTTTTGTCACAATTGTTTGGTATTGTTAATCACGACTATTCAGGCAAATAAAGATAATATAATCGTAAACAGAATGCAATTATTACTTTTTAACAATCTAATCACAATATTGTCAACATCTTATCTTGCTTGCGGCATCAAAACTTTTCATTGGAACTTCTCTGACAGGGGACTTGCCAAAGCATCACTCTCAGAACAGAAAAAATACAATAAATTACCAGAATCAACAGTTTTCTAAATGCTACTTATTGGATTATGTACTTTTTAATTATTTATCAGAAATGTAATCTAATGATATTCATTATGTTTGTGTGACAGATCCGATATGACACAGTAATGAGCAATCCAACAATTCAGTATATCATTTGTATAATGTTAGTATTCAAAATTGTTTACTACCCTCACAAAGTGTTGTCTTTACATAATGGCAGGGCCCTATATTATATGTAGAATGTAGGGATCAGTGATTGGGGTAGCATTTCAGACACAGACCATAAATATACATCCATCATACGATGATGAATGCAATTAACAATATAATAAAATCAACTGCATTCAAATATTATCACATAAAAACATTTATTTTGACTTCCCTAATAATAAGATAATGTATGCATGATTATTTATAGACAATTAAGTAAATGTAGAATTTTGGGAGTGTTCAGCTTTGCCAAAAAAAAAAGAAAAAAAGAGAGAGACAAGCATGTGATCCACTTCCACATGACTGCATGAGTGATACGGAGAAAAGGGCTTTGTTTTCACCAGGCCCTTTGGAACTTATTTGGAAATTCAAACCTTTATTTTTATTAGTTTTGTACCTCTTCAATTGCTCTTAAACTTGTAGAACTAGTTGCTCCATCTTATGCATTATTTGATATCAAATATATGGTATTTTCCAATATCCAGACAATACTACTATTACAACTATTGTTACTATTACATCTAAAACTAATAGTACTGCCAATGGCAATAATAATAATAATATAATTTAAAGTTAATTTATAAAACAAGGTATAAAACCAAATAATGTGTCATTGTTCACACATGAAAACCTTGTTTAGATACTGTTGTGGATAATGTGATAAAAGTGTTGTGTCAGTCAGACAAAATGGAAGCCCATTTGTATTTGCGTATAATCAGCATGTGCAATAATCCAAAGCAGTGTAAATGCTTCAACTGTAAGCTACATTTTTAATAAGAATTTAAACTGTTAAATCTAGATTGATTATTGTTCACAAAATAGTCCAATCTACCAATAGTCATCCTACCCCAACTCCATTCCTATCACTAATCCTGTGTAATGGCTGAGTATAAGCACAAGCAGCTGGGTCAGATTAAGCACTATATACTTTCTAATGTCGGCTGCACTAAAAGGCTTCACTTTAAAAGGCTCACAGAGGCGAACAATATCAGGCTGTAATACTGTGCACATACTTGTAGCTTGTTATTGTTTCAAAATATACTATTTGCATGTATCATGTTGCTTGCTTGAGCTATATTCAGGGATATTTCAATATGACAGCAAAAGAAGGTGGATATAAGCGAACACATGGCAGACAATCAATGGCAAAAATAAAAACTTACCAAAAATTTGAATTTGAATAAAACTTTATATGTGTGAATATGTAAGTGATCACAATAATAGAGTAAAGATTATTGTTGAAAACAAAGGCTCTATAGGTTGATTTAAAGTTTAACATATTTGCCCACAGATGTTGCCCGCTGTCATTGCGGTCGGGGATTTGTTAGTGTCCCTCATATCACTACTAGGGGTGAACAACTGTCATGCATGATGGCTCCTGAGATTTTCACTCCAGCATTTGGAGCAGTGTGTCACTCCACAGAAAAGGCAGGATTAAAGCACCCACCACAAGCCCTACATACTAGTTCCCAACAATCATCCAATCCCAAAAGGAACCTGGACTCTATGATACAGTTCCAATCCGGAGCAGTCAAAGTTTCTTGTTTACGACACAACTGCAAACTAAGGTGATGGTTGGGTAAAAAATCTTTTTTACTGCGCCATAGAGGCATGTCTAGCAGTCGATTATCGTTTGCCAAGAGATACTCTACTCAAGAGACAGACAAGTAGACAGTATGCATTTTTATTTACTTAACTGAACTCATGGACACTTGTGAAAACACATTAACTTATGACAGCAAGTCCTATTATTCATGTGCAATTTTCAATAATTTCCCTTTTCCATGGTACCAATATAAAGAGAGAAATAAATCAATTCAAACTGTATAAAAATGTTTTATGCAACGTAGCAAAAAATAGGCATAGCTGTCACGAAAATACGTCTTATGACTCTGAGGAATCTCAAGACTAAACAGCATCATGTTGTGCCCATGTGATTATGGTTAACCAGATTTAAGGTCACATACACAATGCTCCTTTTTAGGCTCACATGTAGAAGCGCATTTTAGCGAGTTTAAGGATAATTTCCCTGTGCTCCACTCAATCAATAAACACTGTGTGACTTAAGACTTCCATGATAAATTAGTAACGATGCTGCAGGATTAAACTGATCATTCCAGTGAGATGTGTGTCCAGTGTGTCTAAATAAACTTTAGCATAAAATTCATTTCCTATGATTTTTTTTAAATGTAGTTAATGCCAAGCTGTCCAATCATACCATGGTTTTAATGGATAGGGGTGAGTGTCATACAAATTTGCTTTCTTAAAGCCCATACTTCCCTCACCTCTCATTAATTTTAGTATCATCCACACAGTATGATGCAATATGAAACATTTCACAGATAAGAATAAACATCAGGCTACTTTGTTAAATAAATGAGAGAAACAACAACCACAACTTAGTGTCTTAGTGTCTTAAGTTTGTTTTATTGTACATTAAACAATATTTTAAAAATAATTTAGTGTTTCATTTATTGTTTTGTATGTCATTATGCATAAAGCCAAAACAATTCAATTTAATCATGCATTTACTAAGCCTGTACCAAAAACTGTACAAAAGTGTACTTAAGTGACCTGATTCACTATTAGCGAATTTAAATGAAGTAGGAATTACTATAAAATATGTAGTTTACTTTTTATTAGTTGTTTTTTTAGCTTTTTTACTTTAAGAATTTTTTATATATGTGCTTACCAGAGCTCTCTTTTTAAAATAGAATAATACATTTTTACGAAAGGTGTGGGAAAATATTTTTCCATTCTAAATCATCTTAATAGCAGTCCTGTTCATGGACAAATAGTCTTTTGTATTGAGCAGTGCATAAGCTTTCCAGCTTATGCACTGACTGAATATAATTGATTGTTGCCAGGGCTGCCATGTTAATTCGTTTTCTGCAACAAAACTGGATAGCTCTCTAGTACTTATGTTATCTTATTAAAGGTTTTTGTGCAATTTCTGAGGAAACACACAAGAGCATTAGTTCAAAGGATTTATGTTCTAATTGCTGGGCTTAATGGGATAAGTAAGATAAAGTAATTGTGTCAAAAAAGTGTAACATACAGTGAGGCATATGCCACCCCATGTGCCTCTGCCAGTTCTCATTAAATGTGAGTCATAAAGGAAAACATCACAAATGTTAAGCAGTCTTTCTACTACCTGCATATTCCAAACATATACTTACTGAAACATGTATATACTTTACATTTAATCATATATTTCCTATTTTAGATTAATAGCATTAATGTGTGGAATTACCTACACTTATGAATGTAGAACTAAATCTTGTCTTTATACACAGGTGAAACTCATTTATACTGTTATTACAGCCATTACGTGTTTTGAGACCAAACTTAATAAATTCCAGTGATTAAATTACATTTTTATGTTTAGTTTGGTTCAGTGTTAAATGTTAATTTGTTTTGATAATTCAAGTTTTAGTTTTAGTTACATTTGTTTTTTCGTGCACACCTAAGTTTGTGGAGCATTTCTGTATATGAAAGATACTACAGATTTTGATTTTGTGTCTAGTAAGAAGAAAATGTTTATTCTGTCATTAATTATTCTATAACTAAAGAGTAAGCTATGTATCTACCTGCATGGGACACTAGTTCATCAATAAAGATGCTAACTTATGACTTCAACTTAAGTTCAGCTCTAATAATACTTATACTTGTACAGAGTCTATGATTCATATGTACCTTACAATATATCATATAATAATACATGCTACAAAATGCAAACATTCTACTCTAATATTTTCCAGGAATTCAATTTTCATTCATGAGTTGTTATTACATTTGTTTCAATGCAAAATAAAGTTAATAAAACTTTAGTTATATTGCTATACTGTTTATTTTAGAATAATTATTCCATTCCAATGTGTCGTTACAATGAAGTGTGGATAAATTTATCTCACACTGTACAGTCCCTAAATGAAGTTCATGTAAAAAATAGTCTTCAGGTCAACCATGTAAATAGTTTTGAGAGACCAGGCAGAGTTCATAATGATTCATAAAGTAACTACAAATGCTATGAAAAGCAAGATTACTTTTAGCCAAAGAGAATACAGGGGTACTTCAAAGTATCATCTTATTAGGAGCATAAACTAAAACTAATTCTGTTCAAAGTTGTTTGCTATTTTATGTTAACCGTAATAACCTTTAAACACACTCAGACCTACTCTAACTGCTTTCTATCAGAATAGTTTTGCCTCACATAACATAGTTAATAGATAATAGAGATTATCTGCAATTAACAATGGATAATCTTGCTTTCAACTGCAGTCCACTTCTTAACAAGGTGTTTTTTCTTAAGTCTCTTGTGTCCAATTCTCTCAATTATGCAAATCAAAACTGAAGTCAAGGCAACTAAGGACAGGCACCATCAAAATTCAGGAACTTTGTCTTGTTCAATGGTGCTCCTCTTAATTTTACCTTTAACTTCTTTTGCTTTAATACATCATCCACACTCCTCTAGCACACTGTGACTCTGATCTGTTTGGCTAAGATGAAAATCCCTAAAAAACAGTCTCAGGAATTGGAAGATTAAGGGAGGGAGGAGGGGTTGAGGCTATCAAAGCAGATTTGCTGGTCCCTTGTTCTAGCAAGGGATGAAAATACCCCTTGGGCACAGAGAGAGGGGTCATGAGACTCCCAAAAGGATTACCTTGAACTGGAATCATGAGACTTGCCCTGAACAAAGAGCCTGCTCACATGCTAATCATATGAACAGCCCCTCATAAAGTGATGAAGTTTCATGTCCAGTGAGATGCATTCATTGACGCAGCAAGAGAGAGAGTAAGCACCACTCGCTAGATGAACTCGAATGCAAACTCTGATGGAAAATGCTGCTGGCCTCGATCACTCTCTTGACTGCATTAAACTTGATAGGCTTCACAGGTAGGACTTGATTATATTTGTTAAAGCCTCTCTGTAGTGATGTTTTGTATGAAGTGGAAGTATTTACTGTAGAAATAAAAACACTTTCAGATTTTTAGTGCACATTTAAAGAATATTCAAGTTCTTGAATTTAATCCTGTACTTTGGCCAGTTGTTTATAGTTACATATGCAAATTAGCAAATGGTAAAGAGGCATGTATAATATATTCTAAAATAATAATAGAGTCAATTGTTTGTAATTTTATAAAATATGAAATCCCCACACTTAATAGGTGACATCTTGAATAATTTTCCATATTTAAAGAACCTTTGTATAACATTCTATTTGTATAATATTTCATTTATCGGATGGATTAACCTATGCATTTTCTGCTTTTTGTGACCGTATTACAAATTATGACTTAATTTAAAAACTTTTCTACAAGATTCATCCCTTGGTCTAAAGATGAGCACTCCATATAAAGGAATAGCAGGGGGTACGTCATGGTTACACGGGTTTGTGTCCAGTTCTCTCTATTTTAACTTCCTGGAGTGATTTGCTTCAGAAGCTTTCATCTTAATTAGGGCTGCACTGACAGCCCTGACAGAGAGTGTTATTTTCACCCAGTTAATGGAGCACGATTAAAAACCTGCAGGACTGGACATGTCCATTCAAAAAAGCTACTTTTGTTTCACTGGGTTTCCTTGGCATTGACCAATATCCAGACTGCAATTTGAGGTCTAATTTGCTATGCACTAATAATTTCAAGCAAAACAGAATATGGGCTGAATGTTGTTCACTTTCATTGGACTAGCTTTGCCCCATTTATTTCATATTTCTTTCAAATCTCCCTTATTATGCTGGCAACTTTTTTTAGTTAGAATATTTATTGTGGCATTGTAGTGTTTGAATAGTATGCAGTTCCAGTGGTAGTTTAATCTCTTACAGTTTCATTCCACATAGTTATGCACTTATATTCTGTGCAGCAATCCATTTGATGTGCCTCTGTGCACTATAATGCTTATGCCTTAGTCAGGATTACTACTGTAAATGGAATTAATGTTTCTAGCCAGGCTAAATTTAAAAGAATTAAACATACTTCTTATAGAAACTGTAATAGCTCTGCAAAAGAGCCAGAAGGGACAGACATCACATACTTG
Source organism: Parotocinclus cesarpintoi (assembly GCA_034780495.1). NCBI lineage: Eukaryota > Metazoa > Chordata > Actinopteri > Siluriformes > Loricariidae > Parotocinclus > Parotocinclus cesarpintoi. Next base: position 9,588 of record JAUZSV010089927.1, read on the forward strand.
ATTGCAACGTGAACCACAATGTAACAATCCGCAATGTATGCACTTTGTTTTGCAGGGTCCAAAGGCTTGGATCGAAAGGACCTTTCAGAAACGAGAATGTGTTCACACGATTTCATCCAAGGATCCAACTCGGTAAGCCTCTTTTTAAGCAGCGTTATGACATAACTAAAAACTAGAAGAATTGAAATTAGACTTAGAAGAGAAATAGTGTGGTGTCACTCACAAACTGAAGGGCTTCTGTTTACCCCCATGAATAGGTCACTTGCTACTCAGTCACAATAATTGAGTTTTCATTTCAGTTGTGTAATAAAACAACTTTCTTTGACTTTTCATTTGCTTTTCTGATTATCTAGTTTAATTAAATAAAATCAAATTATTTTTTTAATCGATTCATATAGATTATGAAATATCCCCTAATTTTTGTGAGCAGTGTATATACATGTAACTAGGGTGACATAAATAGCCAGAAAATCAAGATGTAGAGTAATACAAGATTTTTAGCATTGAGCATGTATGGCCAGCCATATTAGCTAGATTTTAAAAATGTTGTATCAATAATTAACATGCTTTTAGTATCAAAGTAATATTACTATACAAACTAAAACTCTTCAGTAATAAGAAGTCTTGTTAATTTTCCCTAAGGTGTGTCTGTGGTCATTTGGTAACCCAGCATATTGCCATTCCACCTGGGACAGTCGAGAAGCTACTAGTGCAAGTGGAACCTTCACAAGAGAAGTGGAGTGTGGTCAAGCACACACAGGCTTTCCCTACGGATGCGTATGGGACCCTAGAGTTTCAAGGAGCAGGATTTGTCAACAAGGCTATGGTACAAATTACCCTTATCCAGAGCGACTTACAATCCAAACAATTGTGGGTTAAGGGTCTTGCTCAAGGACCCAACCATGGCAGCTTGGCAGAGGTGGGATTTAAACCCTGGACTTTCTGGTCCAGAGTCCAGTTCCTTAACCACTAGGCTACCACAGTCCCAAATACTAAATTGGTATATATGTCAAAAAACATATTATCTCTATCATTATTTTAAAATAAATTGAAAATGATCAGACCAATAAAGGTGGCAGTTATTTTTTATATCATACTGATAATGTCTTGATATAGCTGCTTCAGAGACTTAGATTGGGTCTTTCTTCCAGTATATTAGGGTGTCTTACGACACTAAACCCGACAACTTGTTGCACCTCATGGTGAAAGACTGGCACCTGGAACTGCCTACCCTGCTCATATCTGTTCATGGAGGCCTCCAGAATTTTGAAATGCAACCCAGACTCAAGCAGGTCTTTGGGAAAGGCCTGATCAAAGCTGCAGTAACTACCGGGGCATGGATCTTCACTTCAGGAATTAGCACAGGTTAGCATATTTAACAGTTAGATCTTAAATGCATCACCTTAAATATCCCATACAATAATTTATTAATTATATTATGTTAAGGGGTGATTCGTCATGTTGGGGATGCACTGAAAGACCATTGCTCCAAATCCAGAGGCAAGATCTGTGCCATAGGGATCGCTCCATGGGGAATCTTGGAAAGCAAGGAGGATCTAATAGGAGGAAATGTAAGATTTAGATTAATTACTCTTTATACAATGTTACCAAATGCTGAGTTCTTACTGTTTCTTCATATGTATTTTTCTTAGGTAACCAGACCTTACCAAACAATGTCCAACCCTTTAAGCAAGCTGGCTGTGCTCAACAGCAGCCACTCTCACTTTATCCTTTCTGATAACGGCACATGTGGGAAGTATGGGGCAGAGGTCAAGCTGCGCAGGCAGCTGGAGAAGCACATCTCTTTGCAGAAGATTAACACCCGTGAGTACTTCCCAATAAACAAATACTACCATGCCTCTGCTGCTTTAACATTCAAGTCACCATTTCAACTTTAATGACTAATGTCTACAATTTGATAGCTTCAACATGGTGTTTGTGATTTTAACCTGACTAATAGGTCATTCACATCATTATGTGTTCTCAGGTGCTCATGTCTGTGACCTGTGGGTTTCCCTTTGTCATCCTATGCCTGGAGTTTAGAATAAGGCAGGGACAGCAAAGGGATGCTCAGCTGTCACCACTCACATCACTCTCAAATCAGGCAACTTCACAGCAGGACCTATTACAATTAGCTATCCGTGTTTCTCAAACTATAGCTGAAAGAAGTGCCATATCCAAAACCAAATTGTGTACTTGTGTGGAAAAGAACTGCCACTTCATGAACAAGGTATATCTTGAAGATACCATACCCATTCATGACCAGAAGTTTGAGTGAACATCTAAAATATGAGAGGTCCTTATCTCTGTATGGAAAAATGTTTTTCTTCCTGTCAACCAGAACTTCCCTATATAAATCATACACATAAAATATGAAAAGTCCCTTCCAAGCGAGGAACTGCTCAATGACGTAGTAGCCACTGTGTGATATTTGATATTTGATATAAAATTTACTTTTTATATGGGAATCTCCTACTGATATTTGACACTTGTTTGAGGGAAGTAGCAAATAATATATTAAGTACGGTAAACCTTGTACAAGCCAACACTGTCAAAGAAACAACTCAAATTGCCATTACATCTAATTAATAAAATAAATAAGGCCAAATAAAATAATGCCAGACTTTTTTAACTGCTTGTTCCTTGGATGTCCCTACTTAAGAATCTACTGAGGAGGGAGAGAAAAAAATTTAAATAAATCTTTATTTTTCAGCACTTTTCAATTTCTCAAGGACTATGTGGAATCAATACAAGGAAGGAGGAAGAAATAACAATACATTTTTATTGAAAAATAAAATTGATTTAATCTACAATTAAATTAAAGTGAATCTGGGAAAAAATGTAATGTACAGAACAATCCCTTGGCTCTCCACTGGATGGCGGAAAAAGCAACAATTTTTTATTAAAAAAATATATATATTTTTTTATTTCAACCATTGGCACTGCGGTGGATCCGAGAAATACCAAAAAAAAAAAAAACCTATTTTAATCGGTCAAATTTCATCATCGGCAGATCCGTGAAACAAGCAATAAAAAAAGTCTGCCATAAAACACAAAGAACAATCAGGCAATTGTTCTACAAATCCAATATCTTACAAATCCCCATATTTTACTTATTATTACTGTCACAATCATTATCATTAATAAAAAAAGTTGTTTACAGGTAGTTCCTGTTTTACAACGGCCACTTAATTATATATTCAGCAGAAACTGTAGTGTGAATTTGCCTGGCCGAGTGATACACAGTATGATATTCTCCTGCACTCTGATGTGGAAGTCAACAGTGTGCAGGAGCTCTGAGCTCTCTCACTTTTAATACATTTACCAATACATTAATTATTATTTGATGATTATTATTATGAATAATAATGATTTTGCCCATCTATAGTTTCATGTAAGTGTTTTAAGCATGATTAAGCTATATTTAACATCAGGATTCTCCCGAACTCTACAGTGCATGACCTAGGGAGTCACATGGAAGTAGTGATGAGTGCTGGGAAATGTAGTGAGGAAAAGCCTAATCCTAAGCCTTACAAACCTATTGCCACTTACAGATATGTAATCATCAACAACATCAGATCACATCTTCACAATTAACAAATGAACAAGCATAATTAGCTCATTTAATGAACTAGTTTATCTTAATCTTAATCTGATAATGAATTTGGTTGTAATTATGCAGAAGATAGAATACAAGAAATGGATAACCAACCTTCAATGAAAAGCTTAATTAAAATCTTAGGACCATACCTGAAGTAAACCCCCCTTCAGATTCAGCAGCATTCGTGGCAGACCAGTATCAAGACTGCAACTATGCTGACACCAGCAAGCTTCTATTTCCAGACTGCAGGAGAACGGACCCATGAATACTCTGCTCCGGATGCTCAAACTCGTCTGTACTAGTACATCCTCACACTTCAACAGCATACACATCTCCTTCACACTCTCTGTGTGTAAAAAGAAAGAGTAAAGCACAGGAGAAAGTTTGTTTTAGAAATGGCAAAAAGCCTCTAGAATATTTATACAGAACAAGGATATAAGTGAGGAATTGGTGTGTAAGAATAAGGATGATAAAAAACAAAGATTTTATTAATTCAATTTCTTTATTTGTTTGTTGTAAACCATAATGTGTAATTGTAATCAGAATGTCCACTACTTAATTTTTTTTATAAAATGATTTTGCAAATAATAAAATCAACCTGTCTGTCTATACCCATATATATATATATATATGTATTTGGTGGGTACAAAAAGTATTTAGACCCCTTTAAATTTTTCACTCTTTGTTTCATTGCAGCCATTTGCTAAAGTTCATTTTATTTCTCATTAATTTACACTCAGTATCCCATCTTGACAGAAAAAAATAGACGTAGACATTTATGCAAATTTATTTAAAAAAAAAAAGAAAAACTGAAATATCCCATGGTCATAAGTATTCAGACCCTTATGAGTCTTCACAAGTTTTTTACACCTTGATTTGGGGATTCTCTGCCATTCTTCCTTGCAGATCGTCTCCAGTTCTGTCAGGTAGGATGGTGAATGTTGATAGGTGGCCATTTTCAGGTTTCTCCAGAGATGCTCAATTGGGTTTGGGTCAGGGCTCTGGCTGGGCCAGTCAAGAATGGTCACACAGTTTTTCCGAAGCCACTGCTTTGTTATTTTAGCTATGTGTTTAGGGCCATTGTCTTGTTGGAAGGTGAACCTTCAG
>JAUZSV010090037.1:0-14294 GCA_034780495.1 Parotocinclus cesarpintoi
AAACAAAACCACGTGACGGACGCGGCGCACAGGAGCGACCGCGGCGCGGACCCTTACATTATGTTTTATTTTGAATAACACACAATTTTGAAGTACTTTTATTATTGATACCTGACAAGAATCACAGATTACAGATTGATTTTCTGTTCTGGAAAAAAATCCAAAGAAAAAAGAAAACCAGCATAGTGGTTTTAATACTACTATGTTTAATAATAGCTCTTTTGTTTACGCTAAAATAACCTTTTCTCTTCTTTACGGTCTTCCCTCAAATTCCATTCAAATTCTACAATACATCAAGAGCTCTGCCACTAAGATTCTTACACAAACCAAACATTTTATTACATCACTCCTGTTTTATCCAAACTGTACTGGCTCCCATTTTATAAACCCATCCTGTACAAAATTCTACTAATGACATTTAAATCCCTCCAAGTTCTTACTCCACTCTATCTCTGCAATATAGGCCATCGCTATACTCCTACCGGGTCGCTGCGTTCCACTGACTCTAACCTTCTCTCTATTCCTAGGTTTAGACTTTTCTCCATGGGTGGGAGATCCTTTGCTGTGGCAGCTCCCACCCTCTGGAACTCTCTTCCTTCGTCTGCTTAAGCTATCCTGGAATTTAAATTTCTTCCTTATTAATGTTCAGTGTGTCTGCTTGTATTGAACTGTGTGTCTTTTATGTTGTGTCAATTGCATTCGACTTATCAGACTCAACAGTCAAGAGTGACATGTAAAGGTGGAGTTTCTCCAAATAGAAAGATAATTACATATTAGTATATAGTTTACTATACAGGGAGTTGTCTCATGGTAATGGATGCAAACAAACAAACAAACTCCATATCTTTGTTTTATACTTTGTTCCATCTCACATAGGAAGACAGTACTAATAAGATATTATGATACAATATATGTATCACATGCATAATACATACCCAATGAAGCGTATTTTACAAATTTTCCCTCATTAAGAAGCCAGTATTTTAAAAATTATGAAACAGAGATTGTTCAAATTCATCATTGGATCATAACATGAATCATTGAACTGTTTTAGATCAAAATGTAATACACTGGCTCTCTTTCCAACATTCTGGACTCCATTTTAAGCATGCTCACATGCAATCCTGTGCCACCAACAGTTCCATTTGATTGATACCACTTGCTTGTCTATAGCAGGTTTGTTTGTTAATGTTCAAACCTGTTATATAACCTCCATTTGTTAGCGATTTATGTTCATGTCTGCACCCAGCTTAACATGAACCTTTTTCTGTCCAAAATGTTGACATTGGCATATTATTTTTTCCATATTTGCCCTGAAAGTCTCCAGTTATCATATGTAAGGAGGTATGAAATGATCGAGGATTGCCCAATATGCTGATGATGGAGCAATCTGGTAAGAAGGATATAATTTAGAGTTTAGAGATAAAAACAGACACGGCATACTTTAGATAAGATAATTGGACATAGACGGAAATAATTAAAATCTCAGATAAGTATGTAATAATTTATCATGGAAATTTATCATTTGGTTAACATGTAACTTACATATAGAAACAACTGCAGAAGGTTTTCTAACCTAATGAACTTGTTGGAAGCTGAATTGGGAAACTACAACATTAATATATCAGGCTAAATCAGTGCCAGATTATGTGTGTATCTGGAATTTGTTATATGGGTCTACTGCCAGTTCCACTTAGGCAGTCTTTGTTTTGGGGTTTTTGGAACAATTCCAACTTCAGCTTTAATGGTAGATATGTGAGAAACTCAATGTGTGCAGGGCAAAATTATTAATTGCCCATAGATTCAAGCTGTAAGGACACGACAAACAGTTTCCTACAAGATATATTCTAGATAATCAGTCGACATTTATAACAGATAACCTCTGAATTTTAAGAACAATGTTCAGGAAAGTAAGAGACACATGGGAATAGACTAAATGCATGTGGGAGATGCAGTTAGTTGCCAAAAATTGAGGTATAAAAAACTAAGAACCAATTATATTGAATAATTGATGAAAGAACAGACTAACAAATAGCTTCAAAACAATGTGGGAGAAACAGAATAAAGGCCAACACATGTATTCATTACAACCAAACATCATATGAGTAAGAGTGCAAAAACTTTACAAGCAAAGAAGATAATAATAAGCAGACTATGATGACTAGGGTGTTGTGGGTTAGGGTAGCAAAGCAAAAAGAAGCAAAAGTGGTAAACATGATGTGGAATATAATACATGTGGGACTTAAGAAATAGTAAAACATGCAATGCTGTACTGTAAATATTGCAAGGGAACGTGAAAATATTTTTTACAGCTCTAGCCTTAACTACATATCCTGTATAATCACTCTTCGTTGGTCAAAAACACGCACAAGCGGCATTACATTGTTTATAATTACGAAAGGACCTGTAACAGTATCTTGCCTGCTGAAAAAAGTTTTTTGTGAACTTTCTAATAAGTTCTGTGCTTTGTTATTGATGCGCATGTTTGATAATTCTATGTACTGAATCCTGCCTGTTCTTTGACCTTGCCTTTGAACTGCTGTTCTTCTGTTGTCTACCGATGTTGCTTGTTTTCTTGACTCTGGTCTGAATTAGCTGAATCCAAATGTACAGAGTTACGTTTGAATGAACCAGATCTGAAGGAATTATGCGTGCTGCTCTGACTGGGACATACAAAGTATTTTTACGTTCTGTCAACAACCAGGCAAGGTTGGGTCATGTAGCAACCCTAGATAAAAGGAGCAGACAGTAGCATTAGTTCTGTTTGAGACAGAACTTGAGTGGATTTATCCGTGTGACCCCACATGCCTCGAGTACAAATGGTAGCCTAGAAGCAATGAATCTAAAAATGCTCCCTAATACCTATATGCTGCAATAAATGTGGCTTGAAAGAATCAATCACCTTTATCAGTTCAATATACAAGTTCAAGGAGCAGCTGATTTGCAGGTACACTTTACTAATACTGGGTTGAAACCCTGTTTGCCTTCAGATCTCTTCTAGAATTCTTCATGGTGTAGATCAAAGTGCTAGACTCATTCCTACATGGCCCTTGATGTAAATCTGCTGTTCAACCATAACATTATGTATTGAGATTATTGTGGATTATATTGGATTGCTATTTGCATACAGTGAACTCATTGTCATGTTCAAGAAACCAGTTTGAGATGACCTGAGCTTTGTGACATGGCCTGTAGAAGATTGGATGTGATTGCACTGTGATTATGGCATGGTCAACAACAATACTCAGCTGGAATTAGGGGTCCAAAGTGTGCCAAGAAAATATCCCCTTACCATTAATTTACCAGCCTGAATGGTTTATATAAGGCAGGACGTATCCATGCTTTCATGTTTTTTAAGCTAAACAAAAATCGAGACTTATCAGACCAGACAATGTTAGCTGGAATGGCACCCGATGTGTTTTTTTGCTGCAGTAGCCCAGTCTACTTTAAGATTAGATGTGTTACGCATTTAGATATGCTATCTTGCATACTTTGGTTGTAATGAGTGGTTATTTTTCTTGCCACTTTCCTCTGACATCAACAACGCATGTTCATAAAAAGAACTGTCACTTATCTAGATAAAAGTAGCTGTGCATATACATTCCTGGAGATCAGCAGTTTCTGTAACACTTACACCAGCCTGTCTAGAACAGAAAAACATTCAACATTGCAAGACACTTCAATGGCATTTCTTCTCCAATGTTTTTGATTTTTACATTCTTCAGGTCGACTTGACCATGTCTACATGCTTTAATGCATTGAAGGGCTGCCACATGACTGCTGATTAGATAATTTTGTTAAGTTGCAGCTAAGCAGGTGTAATTAATAAAGTAGTCACTTGATGTATATAGGGTGGGGTATCCAAAGTTCCAAGAAACAGGTACCACTTATCACCACTTATCACCTATCATCTAAACTAAACATACTAAACACATTTTATGATTACTGCAAAAATACACCTGTATTAAGAAAGTGTCTATTTGCCACAACCAGTGTGTCATGTTACCATGCAGTATTTTTTTTGGTAAGCTTCGCTATATCATTCGTGGAAAATTTGAGCTCAAAAGTGCGTAAAGGTTCAGCTCCACTTTCAGAATACATTATAAATGCAATATGTATGGAACGCTGATATCTAGTAAAGTTTGTTTCACCTCTAAAATAGCAACGCATGTGATGCTCCAGCACTGTACTGACTGCATAAATTCTGCGTTGAGTTTGACATGCTTAATTTGGAAAAAAGCTTTACATTGCTTAATGTATACAAACAAGGATATTAGAAACTTATTTCAGTTCATTCTTGTAATCTCTACTGCTGAAAAGACGAACATGGGATCCAAAAGGATATTTTTATGATTAAAATCTTTTTTTCCCCATTTAAACCTACTTTATTTATCATGTTTGTCATTTCAGCATTAAAGAGTACTTCAAAGCTTGGTGTTCCTAGGTCATTAGCCACTTTTTACTTGTAATAGGTTTCAAAGGGAAGAGAATACCAAAGCGAAGATAAAGTGACTCTTGAAATTTTAATATTAAAAATAAATAGTCTTTATATATTGTTAGATTTTTTTCACCATTTTCAAATTTTAAAAATGTAATTGATAAGAACAGGAATAGATAAGAAGAATTGGAATCGATAAAATCTAAACGATACCCAGACCCTAATTGTATGTGGTGTTCTGCCTAAACAGTTTGAATACAACTGACATTTAAAGGTGTTTTTTTTCCTCTGAATGGAAATACATAGCTATAAATAATTCCATGTTTATTATAATTGCTTTTATCCTGTCAGTCAGTCTGTAATTTATCACGTTTATGCATTCACTCTTGCTCCTGGACTGTATAAAGAGTGCAGCCAGAACAGATCTCAGCAGAATATTTCTATGATGTTACAATATTTTACGGGGGCGGCAGGGAAGTGGAAATGGTGTTGATTGTATCTGAACACACCCACTGTCAAGTGTTTAAACAACAATCTCAAGTTAGTTTGAGAGCACTTTCATCATTTTCTAACACTACTGTGTGTGTCTTTGTGTTTCAGGAACTCCAGTAAGTATCCCTTGTGGAAGATGAATGCAGAGCAAATGTGTGTGAGTCTGGCCATGGTCAGCCGTGGTACAATCCAGATCCTATTCCCATTACAATTCTAGCGTAACACATAATGTCGAGTATAAAAGAGGTAAGATAAGAGTAAACATCATCTGGAATCTGGAGTCAGGAAACAGGTTTAATATCAACTTCAGATATATTATTATAATCTACTGTTCACATTTAAAGTTTTGGCTCCACGTTAAATGTCAGCTAGGACAGCTAATATATTGTTGAATTGTAATTATTTATTTACTTACTATTAGTATTATTATTATTATTTGTATTATGTGTATTATTATTATTATTATTCCCATGGTAAGGCAAACACAGACAGACAATAGTAAAGACCAAGAAGAGAACAAAACTATGTTCCAAGGAAGACCATGACAGCATGCTGTTTCAAGGAAGACTGATAGTGCCCTATGCTGTGCAACCACAAAGTGGCACTCCAGCCACAATGAGGTGGCCTTACTACACCACTAATGGGCAGAGAAACTTTACCTCACCAGAGGTGGGACATGAACCTGAGTGACTCAGCACTGGGATCCAGTGCTCATTATTTCTGGTATCTATCCAGCTTCTAGTGAGGTGAGAGCTGTCTGAAGCTCGAATGGCATAGCGAGGCCCTCTTGTGTTTGCCTGATGGTGTGGTGTGCCTTTGTCGATCTTGGTCTTCATTGCCTGCCTGTGTTAGATTCGCCCACAGATTATCAATGCCTCTTAAGTGTCCAGAGTTCAATGACTCTCATGGGCTACGTTAGCACAGCATGCTCTTTGAAAATGTGAGATATCCCAAGGCAGAAACTTTTTTTTTACAAAACGTGCATTATACCTTTACAAATTTAGGTTTCCCAAATATTATACCAATTCACTTTTTAAACATACAAACCCAACCAATACAAACTGTCGCACTTTTAAAGAGAAAATATGATTAAACTAATAATAGTCGATGTTTTCAATATGGCCAGTAGTTGTACAGAAGTTCAATGTATATGACTGATACTCATGTTACTTAGAGGCTCCCGAGTGGAGCAAATGTTTTGAGGTTTTGCCCTATCATCAAGATACTAGTAGGAGGGATGACATTTCTCTTTCCCCTATCGATCAAAACGACACTTTCAGGCATCTGTGAGGTCATCTGTGAGCTCCCAGGTTGTATCTGTCATGTTATGGGGAGACTTATTAGGTAGGGACTGTGTAAAGAATGAGAAAATGGGGAGAACTTTTTTAGAAATAAAAAGCACACTCATGGGGTTTGTTTATATTTTAATATACATTAATATTTAAAATATTTAAAGGAGTTTCAGTGATGTATGTCTTCATACTTTAGTGTTATCCAACAAATATATCTATCAAGTCCAAGTTCATGCTTGATACTTACATACTGACAATATACACTACTCACAAAAATATTTCTTTATGGGATTATATGGGATAGCCCTTCATTTTGTGATATACTTCAAACTAATTTAATGTAGTTATTTAGTTAGTAGCTATAGCAGACACTGTTCTTAGCATGATGAATTTTAGAATATTTTCTTTCATTTATATCCCCAACAGATATCTGCATCAGTAGGCATTGCATTAAAGTATGTAAAGGCAGATCCTAGTATTAATTAGTTGAAGGAGTTAAACCTTAAAATCTAAAGGTTTTTAATATTTTTATTGCAGTTTTTCTTTAATAGAATTGTGTCTAGACATTTTGTCAAGAGTATATTACTATTACCACAGATTGATATAAGTACATAATGTGCTCAGTACAGACTGTTTTATTCTTTTTAATCCTAACAGGGCACTCCAGGACGAGATGGCTTCCCGGTAAATATCCCTCTAATTGTCCTTATTGAATGTCTGGTTTTAAAATTGTGCCTTTGGTGTTTGGGCTGTAGATTAGTGGTTCTCAAACTTTTATTTATCAGCTGACAAATATTTATAATATCCCTACATTGTGATCGGTTATTGGCTGCCGGTTGCCATGTAGACCTTTACACGTCCCTATAACCTTTAAATGTCATATAGCACCACCTGCTGGATGGTGTTTTTATAGTCTCTTGTTATTCAGTTTGTGAGGTTTAACAGTTTTACTGTTTTTTGTGGTTTTTTGTTTGTTTTTTGATTGTTTTTGTTCTGTTGTGGTTTGTTTTTTTGCTATTTCAAAATGAGATTTTAATTTATGTGTTGTTTTAATTCTTAGCTCTTGACTCATTACTGTTTACCAAAAACACTGCACTTTATGTGAAACAATAACATCAGAAAGTACTGCTAGCTGAAGCACTACTTTTCAGATAAAAGGCTTATTGGCATTGTTACTATTAAATACGTATGAATATTTGATTCTCATTGGTCAATAATTTGTTAGCCGTACACATCTGATGTTAATGGCTTTAAATTGTGCCAACTGCAAACTGATTTATGTATTAAGATACTATATTTTTTGTTATATTCATTGTTATAACATTGTTTGTTGCTTCATATTAACTGCTACGCCAGCTTATTTGAAAGATGAATGTATTATTGTTGGTTGAGGGTCCAACACATTACATTACACTACCTCTAGAATTACAGCTACTGAAGCTATTCTCGGACAGAAAGCTTAGAAAAGTGAAAGCGGTGATTGTTGGCGAGGGATCCCTGCTGCTATAACTAGATTTAAAATAATGACTTACTTGTGTTGTGGATATTTCACATCATTAAATTTAACTCTACATAAACTTACAATATGTTTTCTTTAACAAAGAAGAATGTGTCATTGTTGGCAAGCTGCCATTGTGTAAGTGGAATAAAGCACTCCAGGGTGTACTGTAATTGTAAAAACAATCAACATCCTCTTTGCTTTGGGTCTGTATCACCCCCAACACAGATTATTTTCTGTAACAGCATGCCCCATCACATGTTATTCCTTAAGTATTGCACTCTTATTCAAATGTTTATTTATACAAGGGTTATTACTTGGTTTCATTACTGTTAGTCCTTTACAAATCTCAGAAAAGGTTACCAGTTTCTCAGTGCAAACAAGCATGCATTGTGTCATCCTCGAATGAGGAGCAATCGTGTTTATTTTAGATTTAATTTCCTTGCACTTTTAACAATAGCCTTAAAAGCAGCTTTCTATACATGTGTCCAGACCCCAGATAAACAAGTCAAAAAGAAACTCCTTAAGATGCATGTATTATACCTTGAGAGTAACTAGTCTGAAAAGTCTAGATACGACCAATGCTTTAATTGCACTGCACCAGTTCATAACCGCAGCAGCAGTTTTGAAAAAGTTCACGTCTCCAGTCGTGTTCACAGCGGCAGGAAATGCAAAGATGAAGATGGGAGGAACCTCAGCCGGGGTTGTACATTTGAATCATGCATCACTGTCCAATCATGGAGGTCCAGAGGGCAGAAAGTACAATGACAGGAGAATCTATCACGATCTTTAACCAGTATCATATTTCCAAATCCCAGGCCAGGATCACATCACAAAACATATGGAAATAGCAGTATTAAGTTACACCTCTTAAAACAAAAATTGAGCTGTAGCTATAAATAATTCCAAAACTACAGGGAAAAGTTATATAAAAAGGTTTGTAAGAGGGTGTGCAATATGGGTCTGGACTCACAGATGTTCCTGGGAGAACACCCGCTGTTCTTTGTAACATAAAATGTATACATCTACATTTCAGCACATTTATCAATTGTAAAGCAAACAACCAGGCAAGGTGACCAACTGCTGTATGTGCAGCTGCTTTCATGCTTTGGCAGCCTCTACACCTTCAACTTCAGCCGTGTGAAGCTTCTCCAAGTCTAATAACAGAGGTTACAGAGACACCATGTGGTTCTTTGTGTCAGGACTACTTCAAAACCCGCACTCAACTGCTGCTGCTCAGCCCTATCTCAGTAACTTTTACTCTTCCCTCTCTTCTCTGTCTTCCTCTCATTATCTGCTCTTAAAAATATGACATGCAGCTGCTACTTCTGTCCAGAACTAATTGTTTGATTGCTTATAATGTCTCGCTAAGGCAGTGGTACACAAGAGTCAGTGTTGGTGGGAAAATCATTAATATTGTCACAATATAGGTAGTGTACGCTTTTTATTGCCATTTGATATGGTAAAACATGGTGAATACAAGCTCAAACTCAAACAGGCACAAAGCTAACCGCTAACACTACGCAACAGAATACTGAGCTTATATATGCAAACAGTGGAGACAGGACTGAACTGTGCACTAACAAACAGACTCTACTAACAAGCCCACTCAAACAGACAATGATAACATAACAAACAATGCTAAAACAAACTGTGCTACAATTGTAAACACACAGCCTATGCTAATCAACAGTGATAATCTAACTAATGTTAATACTAACAGAAAAAGCTCAGGAAAGCAGATAGTGCAAGCAAATAATACCTGCGTATCAAGAGCTGACAATGCTAATACTAACAGTGATGCTAACTGAAAAATATATAAAAGTAATGTTTGTAAGCAGTGTATATACTCACGAAGCACTTTATTAGTAGCATTATACTGCCTATTGTTCTGTTAACTTTTGCTCTTGGAGCTTACCTGTCTCAAAGTTTAATATGTTGTGTATTCTGAGATCATTTTCTGCTTACATATGTAAGGAAAGGTTATGTAAATTACTGTTATCATTTCTATCAGCTCATATCAGTCATAACTGTTATGCTGGTCTTTCTCATCAAAATCTTGACTTTCCATCCAGAACTGCTGATCACTGGATATTTTAGTTTGTTAATCAGTAAGTGATCAGGAGTAAAGAGAGTAAAATCATGAAAACCTTTTTATGATAACATGGACCAAAAGATTTTGAACAAATTTATGTCCATGATAATTGGCATGGTGGCTCAGTTGGTAACACTGTCAACTCATAGCTAGAATGTCCTAGGCTCAGTCCTAGGTGGATTAGTCTAGGCCCTTTCTGTGTATGTGCTGCCATGGGTTTACTCTGTCTACTTTAGTGTCCTTCCACAGTCCAAAAACATGTGAGTTGAGTTAATTTGAGTGTTTAAAGTGCCCCTCGTGTATGAGTGGATGTGCCCTACTGATGCCCTGTCTAGGGTTGTTTCTGCCTTGCGCCCTGTGCTGAAGGCGCCAGCCTTTATTGTACTGTACTGTACTCCTGCCGCATGATTGATTGAGTAAATAATTGCATGAATGAGTAGGTGTACAGGTGCTCCTAATAAGTAAGTTAATAAGTAAGTGAGTAATTGGGGAACATTCAAGTGCCTGCTGTCTTTACATTCTTAATGCATGCTCGTCTCTGGCATCAAAGTGTGGGGGGTAAATCCAAGCCATACTTGTGGTTCAACTCATTGTACAGTTAAGAAATTGATTAGAGCTATTTGGCAGGGAAGGATGGATGGATTTTATGCAGGCAGCTGCAGAGATTGGAATATAGCAGTAAAGTAGCTGGTAAGAACTTGGGACGATTTTATGCAAAACTGTTTGTTACATGCTGCATTATTTTAAATGATTTATTGCACATGCAGGAAGGCCCAAGAAGGACTAAACAAGGAACTGAGTGGCTTCCATTGGAATCATCCTAAAGTAGCCACAGTTTAATGCTGATATAATGCTATTGTAATTTTTGTAATGTATCTGAAATATGTTCCCATTTATAATTCACCTGAGAGTTTAGGTACTCTTAGTAATCCATACCTTTCTGTTTCACTAATCTATAAATATTAGGTGACACAGGGTTTCAACCAGGTTTAAGTCAAAGGACTAAGATGGTCATGTTAAAACCATTATTTTTTCTTTGGACATGTGTTTTGGATCAGTGTCCCACAACTCAGTTGCAAGTTCTTGAAAGAGGCAATCAGCTTTTCATTTAAAATCCCCTGTTACATCATGGAGTTCCCAGGTCCTTACCGTTCGCATAACCATCCACATAAAAGCATATACTCCACCATACTTAACAGTAGTGATTTGTACAGACAGAATCTAGTAATATTGTTGTATCATCTAGCAAACTCCAGATGCTTTTATTTTAGTTAGATGAAAGAGCAATCCTGTTCTGGCATTACTGCAAAATAGCTTGTTAGCATGGAGGTGTCATCTAACTGTAGAGTGGGATCATAAACTGTGACTGTTAGGGTTCCTACCTTTCTCCCTGATTGCTGTTACAGAGCAATCAGTGAGGGGATTTATAAATGCTGCTTGATTTACGACCTGATTACGAACAGCTGCTTCTCAGGCTATTTAATTGCGGGTTTCAGCACTGTTTGCGGCCAGGTTGTCTTATTCCAGGCTGCGCGTTTTAAATGACGGCATGGCATCTCCGCGCTGTATAACCTCACTCCAAATGATTACCCGCTCCAATTGAGACGTGTCCCGGCTGGCTTCTTCGCGCTACTTGCTCGTTCAGGCTTAGACTCGCCCCCTGGCGCTGTGGCGCCTCTCGCGATATGTTCGCGCTCATGCTATACGCACACTCGAGCTACTCTCACTCTCTGACGTTTCGGAGTTCTCCACGTCACGTGATTTGGGAGATGTCCCAAATCAGCACTTTACCGTGCTTCTGTCCCCTGGTGCTTCGGCCTTATGCGATTCAATTTGTGCCCTGGCCAGCTGGGAAGTTGGTGTTATATATTATATTGCTGCGCACTTTATCCCCTTTTTAGTTTCTTTTATTATTTATGGCTTTTTCTCCCTTCTTTATCCTTTTTCATAGTTAATCTATATTGTTTCCTCATTCTTATTATACGCTGTGGGATTCCGTCTATCCTGCATACTTGGGTCCTAACACCCCTCTCGTAACAGGGACCCTTGAAAAATGTTGACTCTTTAACAGTCATCTTCACTGTGCACACTTGTGGTGCCTTTTTTGTTCAAGAGGCTTCTGCTCCTGTTAGACTTTTTAATTACTTAATTACAGCTGTATTTTGCTTTAATGTAAGTGTTTTTCATTACAAATATAATTACCCAAAACACATATCATAGATTATCAACAACTGCCTGAAGACCCATGAAAATGTGTGACTCAAGAGTGCTGACTGTCATGGACTTCTCCCCATAGCTGAAAGCATGTATGGGCAATTTAATAACATCATACTACTCTTTGGAATACTGTAAAATCATGTTGGGATAACATGGAGCAACAGCTTTTGAACAAATTTCAATCCATGACAAGTAGCACGGTGGCTCACTTGGTATCACTATCAACTCAAATGTAGAAGTTCCTGGGCTCAGTCCCAGGTGGAGTGGTCTGGGCCCTTTCTGTGTGGGGTCATAATGTCCTCCCGTGGGTTTATTCTGACAACTCTGGTTTTCTTCCACAGTCTAAAGACATTGGAGTGAGTTGTGTTAATTTGAGTCTCTAAAGTGCACCTCGTGTATGAGTGTGTGAGTGTATGTGCACTTGCATTTTGTTCATTAAAATATCTAGGTATGCCAATTACTGAGACATGGTTTTGTTCAAAACAGATTTTTAATACATATTATATAATAATATATGACTTAAAATATTATCCACTTTTTGATGGAAATTATGTAATATTACATATCTGTAAGTAGCAAAGTGTATTATCTTTTTTTTTTTTAAAGCACAGTCTATCAAAGCATGATCTTCGCAACTCGTGTATGCAGAAGTGTGTGATGGCATGAACAAAGAAACTTCCTGAGGACCCCAGAAGAGCAACAGCTATTACAATTACAATGGCTGCCAATAATTCTGATGCTGATATTATATTTTAGTACATTTACATTTACATTTGTGGAATTTTAGCAGACACCCTTATCCAGAGCGACTTACAACTCATACAGTCTCATACAATGATGGGTTAAAGTGCCTTGCTTAAGTACACAACTGTGGCAGCTTGGCAGAGTACCTTAACCACTAGGCTACCGCAGTTTGTAGTTGTATGTAAGTCAACGTATGGTAGGTAGATGTATGGTAAGCTACAACTGTATATAGACATATTCCTTAATATTGTCAAAAGTCTTAACCAGCTTACATTTTGTCTAAAGAGAAAGAAACCCTCATAAATAAGAGCCATGTTGCTGTCATTAACATTTTAATTATATCTGCATGAAGTATTTTATACACTGAACACCACAGTCACAAAAATGACTCACTGATTGTTTCAGCACCTCCTGTGGAGTGGACAGCAACATCTCAGCCATGCCATATGAGAACGCACGGGGCGACATGATAAATAGTGCTTATCTCAGTCAAGGTCACCCAGCATGTCTGCTTGCAGGGCAATTCGTAAACATAACCAGCTAATGTATTGCTGTCCAAATAAAGGATAAATCTGAGTATTAACTTTACTGTAGTGCAACAAATAACTAGTTTTAATTAAATTACAATTCTCAGAAAGAAGGTGTAAGTTTGGGTATATAAATGAACTAGCTTGTTAGAAGATTTTTTTTAACTCAAAATGGTGACTCAGAGCCAGTACTTGGGGACAGTAGACCGAAATGTTTGTAAATTGAGTGCAAATAGTGGTAATAACAATAAATTCACCACTACTACTTTCACTGCTATTGCAACCAAAAGTATGTAGACAAATCTTTAAAGTAGTGTTCTGTTATGTAATTGTTTTATAGCAATAGAATGGGTCGTAGTAAATCAGTGGCTTGTGACCGTGGTCATAATTTTCCACCTTACCATGCAGTCAGCATTTCTTAGAAAACACAACACTACGTTAGTAAGGTGTAATGTCATGACCAATGTGTGTGTGTTTGTGTATGTGTATGTGTTTGTAAGTGTGTATTTTTCTTTTTGGTACCCAACTTTTCTCACCCTTTTTGAACCCTTTTTGTTTTTGTTACATGACTCCATCCAGCAGCTACAGTCAATGCCGCACATTCTGAATGGCTGTAGTTTTCTTAAAGGCCTATATACAGCCCGACCTGATAGCAGATCAGCTTCCATACTCAAGCACTGGTGTATTTTGGGGTACATCTGGGTTATTTTTTAGGAATTGCTGATATACCTAATTGTTAATATATCATACATGTGATTTGTATTTAGAGGAATTATAAATGGACTGTGGATGGACTGTGGACTGTGGTAGCCTAGCGGTTAAGGTAGCGGACTTTGGACCTGAAGATCCTGGGTTTAAATCCCACCTCTGCCAAGCTGCCACAGTTGGGTCCTTAAGCAAGGCCCTTAACCCACCATTGATTGAATTGTAAGAAGGTATCAGTTGTAAGTCGCTCTTGATAAGGGCGTCTGATAAATACCATAAATTTAAA
>JAUZSV010090148.1:0-22102 GCA_034780495.1 Parotocinclus cesarpintoi
TTCAATCCCAGGATGGAGAGACCTGGGTCCTTTCAGTGTGGAGTCTGCATGTCCTCCCCGTGTCTGTCTGGGTTTACTCAGGGTACTCCGGTTTCTTCCCACAGTCCAAAGACATGCGTGTTAGGTTAATTGGTTACTTTAAATTGGCATTGACCTGTGCGTGCGTGTGTGTGTTTATGGATCTAACCTTGTGTGTGTCGCTGATAGAGATAGAGACGATAAATAAGCCAAATAAACAGAATAAAATAAGTACAGAATACATTTTTAAAGTCTGCTTTCCTCTTGTATGTATTATAAGGACGATACTACGATACTGTTTGCTGAACTGTCTGTTTTTTAACAGTAATTACCCTGCATCACAGCCAGTTCTTCCACTCGGCAGCTGTGATGAGCCTCTGGCTTGTTTACTGTGCTCCCCTCCTCCCTCTGGCATTCTCTCTTCTCTCCGTCTTCCTCTCCCCCCTCTGTATCTCCCTGTATCTCTCTCTGCTTTAACCGCATCGCCTCTGTATCTTGCCTGTTTTGTAAAGGTCATAAAATCCATTATTTTTGATCACATGGTGAGCATTGCTGTGCTGGTACGATCTACCGCGATCCAAGGCTTCTGTTCTGTGTGAGTGCGTGCGTGTGCGCATGCACGGACGCTGGGGTTAGAGACTGGAAGCACTGGGGTCAGGTAGAAGATCTGAATGCCAATCTGGCCGAATGTTGGACTGAGGAATGTAGGAAAGCAGTAGGGGCAGGAATGGGGGAGGAGTGTGTCTGTCAGCGTGTGATTAATGGCTGCTGGTCTTTGCAGCTCAGGAAAACAAAATGACCCCGTGACCAAGGGCGGGGTGGGGGGGATGGGGATGGGGATGGGGGACTGGGTGATTGTTTGGGCATACGGAAGCGTGCGCGCGTTTGCATGTGCAAAGTACTCGGACGGTCCTTTACACGCTCGTGGGTACAGGATCTATCTGGTGTGTTAGTATGCATGCCTTTTGGTTAACATGGAGACCTTGCAGGTCTGTAGAACTTGGATCAGATTGGATGTACAGCCATAACGATATATTATTGTCCTACATGTTGTGTTCTTAGAAATCCGTCGTCCTGCTTTGTGCCACACCCTCCATGCTTGGTTATGATGCACCGCCATGGTTCTAAGAATCCTGAAATAAATCCTGCATTTCAATAAACGGGCTCAGTGTGATCCGAAATGGCCATGAGAGCTAGAGATGGGATCGATCTGATCCTATATCATGTTTGCCAATGCTAACAGAATGTATATTTCGGAGGGGTGCTGGTACGAGGTCTTGACCTGAATGGGTTCACAGAGGGTTGATCAGGTTGGCTTCATTACCTGGCATGTGCCCACGCTGCTTCCTATGTGGGGCGTTCTCTTTGTAAATCTTCCTAATCGACAGTAGAACCCTAAGCCTGGTTAATGAGACAAATTGTGTTACGTCTTTTAGGAGGAACAACGTAACACACGAAAAGCAGATAAAATGCACACAAGTTACTATGAGGGCTAACATGAATGTAAGGAAATGTAAGACTTTTTTTTATGACATTTGTGATTTAGCACGTTGAACTGGTAACGAGTCACAAACTAATTGTAAGAGTTACTTTTAAGTGTTAATATGTGAAATTTATTTGTAAAAAGTATGAAAATGATGTACTTGCATGCACGTTTAACGCCTGAGACATGGAACAACAGGTGCAATGCTATTCGATCGTTTTATTATTTACGTTTTTCACATCATTTTGCAGTTAAATTTGAGACGTATGTAGGTACAAGTAAACAAAAAAAAGGATACTATTTTATGTAAATTTTTGCTTATCGGGATTTTTAGTTTGGAAACACAATGCCTGCATGTTGTGACCTTAAACACAATGCCAAAAATAATAACCATAAAGTTATTAGTTATTAGCTATTATTAATAGTAAAGTATCGGAATCTGTTTGTGCCCTGGAACCAGAACAAACAAAAAAAAGGGAATCACTAATGAGCTCTGTCCTGATGGTTGAACAATGCCATCTTGGCAATTCTGGGACTTCCATCCTCACCCTACCCATCTGTATTCCAGTATTATTTCTTAATTGGCACAAACTGATTTGTCACCTACTGGAGTCTGTTTGTTCTACTGCATCCAATTCAAATCCAATTGATTTCTATACCGCTTTTTATAACGGAGTATTGCCTCAAAGCAGCTTTACAATCTTAGATGATCTTAAAAGGCCAATCCCAAATTGAGCAAGCCTAGGGTGACCGTGGAAAAGAAGAATCCATGAATGTAGAAGGAAGAAACCTTGGGATGACCAAGACTCAAAAGGGGATCCAACTTTTTTTTTTTCCACTAGCCACTCTGCACTCATGCACAACCTGTTCCGATTTAAATTGGGTAACTGGTATACATGTTGTGAGTAATCTGATTACTGGTCTAAAATCCATTCCTGTTTATCAGATTACTGATTTCTAGAAACGTGAACAGCACAGGAGGCTAATGGCAGTCCTTTGGGCTTGAACCTGAGATGATATGGTGGCAAACGTGTTAGGCGGGTTCTTTGGCGAGAGCTTGGCGTGCCAGGGATTGAAGGTGAATCTTGGTCGGCTCGGCTATACTAACTGGCCCTAAAGCCTGTCCATGGCATGCAGATATCAGGCTGTTTTTAGCAGAGCCTGACACATTACAGCTTAAATGTTCTGCTAGGATTGATAAAGTAAGTATATAAACAAACAAACAAAAAATATATGTAAACTCCAGTGCCAGTCACGCCACTGTGGTCAGCTTGCTTAGTATTGTTTGTCGGCGTGTGGCATCGGGGCAGGTCTGTGATGAATGTTGAAGGCCATTCGATACGAGGTATGCTTTGTTTACTCCAGTTTATCAACGCCCCCTCCGCTTTTCTCACTTCTGTCACTTTATCTGTTTCTGTAGTCACTCTTCGCGTTCGTCCCACACCCACATGCTTGTCAGTTTTGTCATGCAACACTCTTTCCCCTTGCCTTTTCTGCCTGCCTTCTTAAACATGTTTTCAGAAATGCTATTTCCGGTAGGAGAAGGCACACGAGAGAGAGTTCTTGTTTACTCTTTTCCATGTCTGTGTGTCGTCCTGACTTGCTTAAGAATCCTGAAAATGGCAGCCAGTTTCTTCGACCACATGAAGGCGCAGGCTTGACTTTTAGGGCTTGGTGGTTCAGAGGTCAGTAGAAGGAGCAGTACAAAGGCACAGTAGAGAAAGTTAAACTTTGTGTATTTCAAATGCGTGTCCATTTACATTTCATACAGTCTTACAATCCAAGCAATGGTGGGTTAAGGGCCTTGTTCAGGGACCCAACTGTGGTAGCTCGGCAGAGGTGGGATTTGAACCCTGGACCTTGTGGTCCATAGTTTGTCTCATTCTGTCTTTTACATAACATATTAACAGGATTCAGCATTTGCCCTAAAACAAAGCGGTTGAGTGATTTGAGGCAGCCGCTGAAGGTTTAAGGGCCTTTTCGTGGAATCGGGTTTGAACCTATTCTGACTCGTTCTTGTTTACTCACCTGATATCACGTTTTCACCCTGCTAGTCCAGTACTAATACTGTTTAGAATAAGCACCAGCTGTGGTTTACAGCTGGAATGAACTTGTGACGTGTGAACTGAGAACACACATACTGCATCTACTCAGCCTGTTACATGACACGGTTGGTGCCGTTCAAACTGGGCACCAGAATTTTAGAGAACGTTGATTTAGGTAACTTTGAACTGGGCGTGGTTGTTGGTGCTAGTCGGGCTGGTGTGCATATTTCAGAAACTTCTGATATACTGGAATTTTCACACACAGCCTTCTCTAGGGTTTATAGAAAATTGTCTGAAATGGAGGAGATCTGCTAGAGGAGAAAGGCCAAACAGGTTAGAGCTGGTAGAAACTGTGACTCTGGAGTAATAATCCCAATAACGTAAGCACAGCGTATCAAACCTTGAAGCAAATGGGCTAAACCTAAGACCGCATCGTCTGTTTATACCAACTGAGCATTATTTAAACCAGCCTTCCCGAGTATTGTTATGCAACGCCTTGGCGCAAATCATCTCTTACTGGTTACTCACCAGATATCTATCCAAATCTGCAACATCTCTATGATGTGATCATTTTAGTCTGAGAGATTTTGGTCCATCTTGTTGAATCTAAACCATACAGAATAAAGGCAAGTCTGAATGCAAAATTGGGCCCGACCCAATCCTAGCAAGGTGTACCTGAAGGGGCGAGTTACTGATGCCTGCTTTTACTTTATTCTATGTCGCTTTTTTCAGCTCTCACTTTCGTGCAAGCCTGCAGGCGAATGTTAATTATTTAGAAAAAAAAGTCTTTGAATATGAATTGAGTTGAAGATTTGCTACCGTACACAACAAACTAATGTTTTCCAGAGGCAGAATGTCTTGTAGGCGGAGCTATGATTTTGCAGCAATATGTTTCAATACAGATCTGGTCGGTGTTGCAATTGCTCAGTAGATGCCTCCATATTACGTTGGTTAGGTTTACCGTTTTTTGTTTGTTTGTTTCTGTATTTAGTTGTTTTTAACTTGCAGGCACTCCAGGATTTTAATGTTACCAATGGTTTTCTTGATGACTGTGGTCCCTGCTGTCTTAAGATCATTACCAAGTTCTCCCCGTGTAGTTTTAGGCCGATTTCTCATTTTCCTCATGATCACGGAGACCCCACGAGGTGAGATTTAGCATGAAACCCCGGATCGGGATCGATTTGACATTCATTTTGTATTTCGTCCATATTCTTACAATATCACCAACAGTTGTTTCCTTCTCACCGAGCATCTTACTTATGGTTTTGTAGCCCATTCCAGCTTTGTGCAGGTCTATGATCATGTCCCTGACATCCGTAGAAAGCTCTTTGATCTTGCCCATGTTGGAGAGGTTCGAGTCTGACTGATTGATTGAGTCTGTGGACGGGTGTCTTTTATACAGGTGACAATTTAAGGCGGCTGTCTTTAATGCTCAGGAGCATCTAACTGGTATGTAAGAGCCAGAACTCAATGTTTGTTAGGGGATCAAATACTTATTTCTCTCGTATGTTACCTAGTAACTGATACCTTGTAGTAGAATTATGAAATGTTTACGTTGAGTTTCTTAAACCTCACTTTTTACCTCATGGTGTTGTTTTTAGCCACCCGGGGATCTCCCCAGTGCCTGTGTTTACAGTTTTCCACTCTCACCAAGGCTGCAAAAGGCCACAGTGGTAAACAGGTATTTACAAAATCATCCCTTGCCTACTAGAGGGTAATTAGAAACTCCTCCCAGGTGTAGGTGCCCCCTCCGTGGGATCATAGCAACGCTACCATGGGAAACGGCAGCGCCACAAGTTAGAATTCAGCATCACGGACCGCGGTATTTCCGTTCATCTCTGGCTGCGGTGTGAATTTTTTTACCCTAATCATTCAAATGTGCGATCGTTAATAGTAAATGGTTTTATGTTGTGTGCATCCGCTTATGATTCTGCTTAAACTTTAATTACAGTCCTGGTTATTTATTTTTTTGTTTAGTACAAGGCTGTGGTGAATGTTTAAGGATTGGACTTTAGAGTTTAGCCACACGGCGATCCGGTCATGTTTCGTGCTTCTCATGAGCTGTGATTTGAAAGTCTTAATTTGAACAGTTTGTTTGCTGCCTTTTAAGAGTCCCGTGCATGCACACCACCGTGCTCTCAGGGGAGCCTCCCTGAGGCCCTGTACGCTTGTTGGTAATCATTTTGTTTTGATGTATTAATGATGCAATCTGAGGCTAAGGGGCTAGGCAGGAGGATTTGGGAGGGGCGGTGGCTTCATAGGGCTCCAGAATGAGTATGCAGCCCCTGAAGCCCTTCCTAAGCTACTCCTCTGGTCTCATTTTCCCACAATGCAGCGCTTCACTACAGCCTGTGCCACTGGGCCATTCCTATGGATTCAGTCCCAGTGCGTACATGTTCAGTTCCCATAGGTGCAGAGGAATTCCTCAGATATACAGGAAAACATTTCCTACACTAATGAACAGGTTTTGCATAGATAACCCCGTTAAAGAAATGAGACAAATATAGTACCTAGTATTTTTTTGTGTGGAAAACCATCAAATATTATGTAACTGTGAGTAGTAAAAGTATTTGAAACCCCAGGATTAGTGAGTCGAGTGACAATCGAGATTTGTTTTCTAACGATATTTTGTAGGCACTAGGGCTGCAACAACAAATCGATAAAGTCAATAAAAATCGATTATTAAACGCGTTGGCAACGAATTTCATTATCGATTTGTTGTCACACGATTTATGTCTTACTCGCCTTTACATATCCGCCTACGTCATCTGCTGCGTTTTATTAACGTTGGACAAAATTAATAGGAACGACTTGAACGGAACGACACGGAAATTTCCATGAGTTTAACATTAAGAAGTTAATGCAATCTATAAAAGAAACATGACCGATGCAGAGAAGGTTCGGCTTAAATCTTCAAAAGTTCGTGGCAGTGATGAAATATGTGTGTGTTTACTTTTAATTAAAGTGTAATTAGCTTAAGCAGTGTTGTGCTTTATAAATAAATATAACTCGTACACAGTTGTGGTAATTAATGATTAAGCTTAAGTTTTAATTTTCTGACAAGTATAAATGGAGACACTGCACTGTATAGGCAGGATGAATTGCATTTAGACAGGGATTCAGAAATAAAAGAATTCAACCCCATCAGGCTAGGGTGGGGTTACAAAACCACCTCTAAAGTGTTTTCACTCTGACAAACCACAGACAGACGGATTGTGTTCAAATAGAGGACATTCAAGACCATTATTACCCCTCCCAAGGTTGGTCAACCAACTAGGGTCACTCCAAGAGCAAGGTGCTGTAACCACACGGTCACAAAGAGAGCCAGGGTAACATCTAAGCAACTAAAGGCATCTCTCACATTATTTATTGTTCATGAGTCCAATATCTGACGAAGGCCGAGCAACAGGTTTGTGAATGACAGGGCTGCAAGAGGAAACCTACTGCTCTTCATTAATGGGACTGGGTAAGGTACTGGACTATGGCTCAGAAGGGTTCAAATCACACCTCTGCCAAGCTGCCCTGAGCAAGGCACATAATTCACAATTGCTTGGATTGTAAGACTGAATTGTAAGTCTGCTAAATGACACGTAAATAATGTTGCTGATTGCTTAGGGTCATGTGGACAAGCCAGAAAGCTTTTGGAAAGGTGTCATTGTTTGGGCCTGCTTCGTTGGCATCTGGGCCACCATGGGAACACCATAGGTCTTTCCATGAACTGACTCTCATGAGACAATTCGAAGCTCACAAATCATCTTGCCACAAAAAGATCAAAGAAGAATAAAGTTTATGTTTTGGACTAGTTAAGTTCAGACCTTAATCTAATAGACATGTTTTGGGAGGACCTGACATTAAAATAGTAACGGAGTATAACCAAGAAGTGATTTTCTCTGTTGTTTTGAAACAATGATACTCAAGTCATGTAAGAAGGCTGGAGGAAGCAACATCTGGAACATGGCTGAGAGATTATTTTCTGTTCATTCAGTGGTACAGATGTTAGTAGTGTTTGTATTCAGTTGTATACAGTTTCTTGAAATTGTTGTAATCGTTTGGCTTTGTTCATGTGGATGCAGCACACATAACCAGCCTTATTTGTGACTATGACAGTGTAAGTAAAATGTATTCATGTTAATAATAACAGCACAATCTCTTGGCTCTTGTATATATTCATCTAGGATTGGGTTAAATAAGTTGCCTGCAATTTTTTTTTTCTGTGATTGCCATTTTGGTTGTGTATGGTGGCTCAGGTGTGTTCCTGGATTAGACCCTAGGTGAATCAGGTTTTCTCCCACATCTCAAAGACTTATTTATGTACTGTGGATCCCTTACCCTCAAATTCTTAATTTTTTTTTTTTACCGATTTCACCACATTTTGCTCTTTCAAGGATCTTCACACCTAGAGAAAGTTGTTTATTTTGTATTAGTGCTGCTCTAAAATAAACATTATGGTGCTAATTTTGAACACAGCGAGCCGAAAAAGCAAAAGGCTGGACTGTTCTTTTGTTTACATTCACGTTTGATTAGCATTTATTGTGGCCACCTTACAGCTTCAGAAATTCTTACTTTGTGCTCCAAGTTTGCATGTTCTCCCTATGTCTGTTTGTTTACACTTTGGATTCTTCTCACAGTCTAACAGGTTATTAGACAGGTAAACTGGGTGCCCTAAATTGGCCCAGTGTAAATGCGTCTGACTGGTAACTTTGATCCTGAACCTTTCCTCCTGGGGCGTGTTATGTATTTTAAGAACAAATATAATAACTTTATCTGACCATAGACCTGTGTGGTTGGACTGTCTGATTGGTTGCTATACCTGTATTGATACCAATACTGGTCTAATTTCTCTGGAAATCATCAAATTATTCCACATGGTTCTGTTCCAACAGGACATCAACCATTATTCTGTCCACGCTTTTAGTTTTGTTAGCCCACTAGTACACCTTTGCAGAATTTAACGTTGTTCTTGTCCCAAATGTATAATTTTTTTACCCAATACATTAGCTTTTGCTGTGCGCTTGCTATGCTCATTGGGTAATGTAATTTTTGTGTTTGTGTTTGTGCACGTGACAGGCCGAGATCAGTGGGAGGTCATGGCAGGATGCACTGGGGGCCGAGCTGCTCTCAGAGCCGAGCTCAGGAGGGCCGAGGACGTCATCGCCTCTCCACGGTCATCCAGCCCCTTAGGCAGAGTGCTGGCGAGGTGGTGGACCTTACAGTGGACGAGGACGGTAAGAATACAGGACCTTCTGTTCACCGGCCCATAATGCAGTTTGTTAACAACACCAAGGCTTTTTTGTATATAATCAATATACACACCTCAGTAAAAAAATATTAAGGGATATTTTTAAATGATTTTTTGAGAGCAGTGTATTTTGTAAAACCCTAAAAAAAAAAAAAAAAAGGTCTGCCTTAGTTTTTCCGGTTAAATTTGAAAAAGCTTTTGTCAGACTTTTTATTGTTGGTATTTGATTAGAGCTTCAGTACTGTCCAAAAGTCTTAGGCTACTAGAAGTGTTGTTTTATAGTAACCCTATATGACTCATTGTCAGCGATTTGGACGCAGAAATCTCCACCAGACTTTCACGTTCGTTAGCGATTTTTCTCACACATTGCCCTTCTGAAAATGTCCTGATCCTGATAAGCATCTTCGGACTGTCGGAGGTTCAACTTGGCATCCTGATAAATCTACCAGATGCTGAAATGGGGGATCACACTAGCTATGGAAGCTGCTTGGTCTGTATTTATTTTTTAAGTATTTATGTGGGGTCATTATACCATTCCTTAAACAACACATTTAATGGTGGCTTAAGACTTTTTCCCTTAATTCTATAGACTTATATTTCTCATGGCGCAGTGTGCATTAGCCCAGCACTGCAGAGACCTGGGTTCGAGTCCCAGCAGCCTTCCGGTCAGGTCAGGCATCACTCGAGTACAATTGACCTGAGCTCGGCATTGCACTGGCATCAGATCAGATGCAGTGTTCTGACTGTGCATATTTTCTTTTGATTACTTGATCTGGGGCTATTTATTTATATTTTTCCCCATCAAAAATCATTCCATGTGCCAGGGTCACAGGGGTTCTGGTGCCTACCAAGAAAATTAAGCGTGCCTGAAAGGAGCAAGACTCCATCACCAGGCCTCTGGGTGGCATGAATAGCCTGGTCAATGCTGAGTTCCAGAGAGTAAATGTCACATAAAATCTAGTCAGTTTTCCCTTGGAATTTTTCTTTTAATCCATGACATGCACTTTGCTTTTTTGTGAAGCCTAGAAAGGGAGAAGAAACGAGTCCTGACCGCTTTAGCACACTAAGCCACTTGTGTGCAGGAGCCGTTAATAATGATTAATCTATATCTTTTAATCAAGCGCAGGGGTATAAATAGCTTCTGCAGCTGCAGTGCCAGTTTCAATATTCAAAGCCTTGTACAACGTTCCCTGTTTGCAATGGTGCATATTCCTAATTTAATTTGAATGCGCAATAATGAGGTGTGTGTGTGTGTGTGTGTGTGTATGTATGTATGTGTGAGTGAGTGAGTGAGAGAGAGAGAGAGAGAGAGAGATGCAGGCCGCCTGAGTTCTCGGAGCCAGAACGAGCTGTGCCATTAAAACCAATTAAACTGCCACTCTAGATAAAGGTGGTTTTGTTTCTCTGTGTGTTAGTTATCCCCTTTAAGCTGCAATGCGTTTTTAAGGTTAATAAAAGAAAGCTCATTTCCAATCTCCTGAATCTGATCAGCAGCTGAAAAAGTGTGAACGCGGAATAAAGTGTGAACGTGGCCAGCTGGGAGAGAAGCACGGAGATAAAGCTGCATTTGCATTTCTTTTGAGAAGGCAAAATTAATTTGTGGATATGAAAAGCAGATGGGACGCTCGCACTGGAATGTTAATCAGAGACAATCCTCCCGGGTGCGTGGCCAACGAAGCGAGTCTAAAACACACAAGCGGACGTGCGCGCGCACGATCTCCCATCCAAATGAGTGATTTAAGGACTGGCATCTGGCACGGCGCATGCTTTATATTATATATCGTGCTCATCCACTCCGTGTTTTGTTCTTCTCTTAGATCTCTCAGTTGTGCCAACCACTTCTGACAGCGTGCACTCACAGGTTGCCACCACCTCCACTTCCACCTCCTGTGCTTCCTCACTGCTTGCCTCTACCTCAGAGCTGACCCAGGATGCTCCAGGCCCTTCTGCTGCCTGTCCTGCTGTGGCCCCTGACCCTGTGGATGCCCATAGTGGAGCTCCAGGGCCCAGCAGCAACAGCACAGCTGCCACAGAAGGTGAGGATGGCCTGGATGCTGCTATGTCAAAGCAATTTTAGTACATATTATTGCAAATTAGAGTCGTGGTCTAACAAGAAAAGATTGTTCCCCATTCATAGTTACCTGTAGCTGTACGTATTTTGTGATGGTATTTAAGGTGGACCGTGATTTACACTGATCTTTCTTGCGCTTACAGATATAATAACTTTGAGCCAGGCCACACCTTTACAGAGGGTGATTTGTACACAAATTAGTGCAAAGCAAGACGAAGGCTACGTAGCAGATGGGCTTCTGGACATTCTGCTCCATAGCCCAGTTCCTTAACCGCTAGGCTACCACCGTTCCTTAAAACTACATTTAGTTTTAACCCCTCACTTCATGGATGATAAAAATTTTTAAATGCACCAAGGAGAAAATTGTGGGAAATAATAATAATAATATAGCTTACATAAGTGGTCATAATAGGTCTTAGATTTGTGCCTGTTTAGGGCTGACCCCAAATTAAGAGCACGGGCATCGCCCCGATGTCGATTACCTCAAAATGCCACTGATCGTCCCAATCCATTGGCGGGCCGTCTCACACCCAAAAACAAATCCCCGCGCCTCGCAAACCGTTTGCTTTAAAAGTTCTGTGAGGAGCCACTTAAGTGTCTTTGTTATAATAACACATTTACATGTGAATGCTTTGTTTTCTACTAAATATTTCCCCCATTTTTGTGTCAAAAGATGGTAGGAGAGGTTCATCAAGTGAAAGCGGAGGCGTAGCCATGCCCAGGCTGCCATCTTGTTGCCCTCAGCATTCTCCTTGCAGCGGTCCCTCATCAGGGCACCTCACTCTGAATCACTCCCACCCAGGGTGCATGCAGGCCGGCCAGACCCAGCAGCACGCTCCCCAGCAGCCCGGATCTCAACACTCGCACAGCCACTCTCACCACTTCCACCACCATCACCATCACCATTCTGGCACTGCACCTTCCTCTCTGTCCTTTCCAGAGTCCAGCTGCCCGTTAGAGAGGCCCAGTGCCGTCCCTGCTCCCTGCACAGGGGTTAGTGCCAACGCCCAGTATCATGACCAGGTATGTACAAGTATACACTCGGATGTAAATGAGATTCTCCAGGACTATGGCACAATGCAAAATAACCCATTAAAACATGCAGAACAAACACACGAGTGTATTACACTGTAGTAAACGTGCTCTGTGCAAGCACGATTGTACAGCTTTGAATACTAGTGCACAAATAATATACCACAGTACATAAAATAAGTCTGTGACGTGTTGAAAATCCTACTATAATTAGCCATCAGAAGATACACACACACACCACCACAACCACCAAACCCTGGACTATTGATATGAGTCAGTATTGATCCATACGTTCATGTTTTTAATCCAAATTCTGATCCTACCATCTAAATGTTGAAACGGATCAAGACTTATCAGCTCAGGCAACGGTTTTACAATTGTCTCATGAGTTTCGTGTGTCACCCGGCACCCGGTGTGGTCTTCATCTGTGGCGACCCATCCGCTTCAAGGTTTGATGTGCATTCAGAGGTGCTCTGCTCCATACCTTGGTCGTAACGAGTGGTTATTCTGGTTATCATTGCCTTCCTGTTGATTTGAACCAGTCTGGCCATTCTACTCTGCACTGCCATCAAAAAGATATTTTCGCCTGGAGAGCTGCTCACTGGATGCTTTCTTTTTCGGACTCATGTAAACCAGACCAGATGGCTTTGTGTGAATTAATCGGTATAGATTAAAAGTTTCTTCCCCTTCATGATGCTCGGTTTGAACTGCAGCAGGTCCTCGTGTCTGCGTTCTTCTAAATACACAAGAGTTTCTGCCGCGTGACTGCGTTAATTATTGCAATTACCCGACGTTTCATTTAGATAAATAAAAAGAACTCAAAGAATTTATGCTTTTAGTTAATCTAATTTGCTAAGTCGGATGCCGACTTGTCATCGGCTCATGTTCTACTTCATAAACTGAATGTATATAATGAATAAAGTTATCCATTCTCTGTCGTTCCTGATATACAATTCACGGCTTTAAATTCAATAGTGGTTAATGATTAACCCTCTGTGCTTGTGCTATATGGCTATAACAAGCCCTGTCACATGTTTGGTGCGCCTGCTCCAGCCGTTGCACCAGTTTGTGGGTCAAAAGATTTCATTTAGGTCATTAGAACAACAATTTATAAACCCACGGATGTTGAGTAGAGCTTGTTTGTTTTGTTAGCTAAAAGTGTAAGTCAGGTGAAGTAGTAAAATGCTGCTCTGTTACTCTTTTGTGTTTATATATGCTGATGAATAATTCACTTACAGTTTAATGTTGTGTAAAATAAAAAAATAAAAGATCTTACGCTTAGCTAAACAAGCATGCTGAAATGCATTAAATGACGTGTGGAATCCTTTGATGATCGGCGCTTTAGCTAGCGCTCAGATATGCAGACGGGAGACGCCAAGATGAAGCCTGCTGCCTCATCTTTTATACATCAGAAGAATAAAACGGCTGATATGGTAGACCTTATGGAGCAGCTTTGAATTTGTATCATGCAGTTTTAAGACGTTCCCTTTTTTCTGTTGTTACAAGCTCTTGTAAAGTTGCAGTTTGAAGTTGCCGAAGTTGCCCAGCCACGTTTCCATTCTGATGTATTTTTTTCACTGATGGCTTATTTAACTTTGCTGATCGCCCCCTTTCTTTCTCAGCAGTCCCTCCAGGTGGATCTCAGCAGCAGTGCTGTGCGTAGCAGTGGCTCCAGCAGTAGCAGTTTCAGCAACACCTCCGCCTTCGACCCATGCTGCCCAGGCTCCACCTCTCGGCCTCCTACCTACGTATCACAGGCCGCACCCGGGCCCAGTCAGCCCAATGTGGTGGAATCGTTTAGCCCGGCCATGGTGGCCCAACCCCAGCCCCAACCTCAACTCTCATCCTGCAGGCACTACATGCATCCCTCTTGTAAGCCCAGTTCCTCCATTGCTATAGCCAGCAAATTTTCTGTGGTCAGAACGAAGGTGCTCTCCAATTTATGCTGGGGTTATGTTCCGATAAATAGCCATCGTAAAATAAGTTGTTTTTTTAATATACTATATATGTTTGTATGTAATAGTGCAGCCTACCTTAAACGTAAGAGTAAAACACTCAAAATTATTACACAATCATCACAGAACTGTGAGACTCCAAAATGAAATGTGGAACTAGGGAATGGAGGCAGTGGGTGTAACAATTAATTAGCTCTACAGTCAAGTGTAAAATGTAAATCTAGGAAGTAATATACAGTTTAATACTCGTTCTTGTGCTGTCTCAGAAGGTGGATGAAAATGCCGAAATATGTACTCGTACCCAAACTAAACTGCTGACGGTAATTAGGAGAAGCACCTGGTGTTTAATGTGCTAATTGATGCAGCTAGTTTGTGGACAGCAGTCCGCTTTAATTACCGCTTCACCTTAGGATGGAGAGTGTGTACGGTGGCCTCCCTGGTATCGTACTCCCAGTGTTTAGTAGGGTATTCACTGCACAGTGCAGCACCTGCCTTTCTGCTCTTTTTATGTATCTCTTTAGCTCATGCTAACCCAGAACCGGCAGGCGAGCTACACGGATATTTCCAGCATGGCAAACTTGGGACTCGGTGCAGTACACCTCTAATGGAAGTGGCCTTTTTCGGCAGGATAATGCACCCTGCCACAGTGCAAAAATTGTTCAGGCGTGGCTTGAGGATCATGACATTGAGTTCAAGGTGCCTTCAATTCCCTACTTCTCACTCGAGCATCTATGGGATGTTCTGGGTCGACAGTTCCAATCCATGGATGCCCCACCTATCAGCTTAAAGGATGTACAGGATCCACTGCTAACGCCTTGATGGCAGGTCCCACAGAATACCTTTAGAGCTCATCGTCTTGTGAAATAATCGCCACTCATCGATATCTACGCTTAGAGGAGTTTGCTGTTCAAAAATAGTGGGGAAAATGCAGAGGAACTTTCTCTTGTATGT
Organism: Parotocinclus cesarpintoi; assembly: GCA_034780495.1. NCBI lineage: Eukaryota > Metazoa > Chordata > Actinopteri > Siluriformes > Loricariidae > Parotocinclus > Parotocinclus cesarpintoi. Next base: position 14,795 of record JAUZSV010090148.1, read on the forward strand.
CTACTTGCAGCTCAAACTGGGACAGAAATTCTGAGATTGTCGTTCCCAATCACTTTCACTTTGTTATAATACCACTGAAAGGTTGACCGTGGGATATTTAGTGGTCATGAAATTTCACGACTGGACCCGCTGCTCAGGCAGAGTTCCCGCAGGTCCTTAACGTCTTAAAATGTCTTCAATTAAAATCTGCGTAATTAAGGTCTTAAATTTGCTGTAGGTATTGCATTTTCAGAAGGTGTGTTTAATGCTGATGTTAAAGCACAGTAGCCCACTGTAAGACATCTAATAGTGCGTATATGTTTGTTTAACAAATGATTCACAAAGACGGAGTAGTAAATGAGACATCGCGATTAAAAGCTGATTACGGTACATCAGCAACGTGATGCTGCGCAGCGGGTCGAGGTGAGCGGTAATACGCGTAAAGATGGGAAAGTGCAAATTTAAAAACAAATGGGTGGAAGAGGATCTATTTAGGAAGTGGTTGGTGCCAGCTGAAAACAAAAATGTGCAAATTCTGCAAAAAGACTTTTTTTGTTAGGGACCATGGGGGTCAAAGCCATTGAGTGGCATATGGAAGTAGGAAAGCCCCAGCCGTACGTGGCAGCAGCTAGCCAGAGCATAGTCTTATCCCTGCGTGGTTTGCAGCACCACCTAACATTACGAGTTCGGACGACACCTCTCGGTCGTCTCTGGAAAGCTTCATTTCATCACCATAGACCCAAAAGTTAGAGAGTAGTGGGTTCTTCATACTATGACGAGGCACAATGCAATAAAATCTAATGAGGACATACAGTAAGTGGCGTCTTTGCTGTCGTGTTCGCCGATTCCCAGCCGCTATGGTGGGCTAGGAAAATATAGCCTCAGTTACATCACGTGGTAACATATGTACAGTTATGTACATGATTTTTAAACGTTTTGGTTAAGGACAGGCTTTTTTAGGACTTTCATTTTTCTTTTATTTTCTTTTTTTTTTACAATAGAGACTGCTTTAAGTGTTATTTTATTATTCTGTAGGGTTCCTACAAGCAATTCAGTCAGTAATAGAATAATACAATTTAATCAGACAATAAACTAAGCATTTTCTACCAAAGAACTTTTGCCATGTTTGGTCCTTACAAAGCATTCGATCTAGCTTCTAAAAGGGTGCGAGAACCCTACTGTGTGGCGTCCTATCGCGGTACCTTCATACCCTACGTTTTGAGGTTATAGGGAAAATTAACCGTAGCTTTCGCTAAAGTTTTTAGAATGGTCTTCAAAGTAACCTGCACCTATTTATGGATGCTGTCGCTGTCCCTCTCTGTGCAGATGGTCCCCTGGCACGCTCTTTGCACCATCAGTCTTCATCGTCATGCCCACACTCTCACAGTAATCCTCCTCCACCACCTCAACCCCCTCCGCAAAGCGACTACGTCATACCCCACCCTGTCCTGCCCTATCACGCCCCCCTTCCTTCTCATGGCCCGGGCCATACCGTGCCTGCTGCTCCTGCGCCTTCTCTGCCTCCTCACCACCTCCCGGGTTCCAGCGCGCCCCTGTCCCAGCACCTGGCCCCAGAGCACCAGCCGCTACCCCACCACTTGCAAGTGCTTGGCCCCAATGCAGTGCAGAGACTCCACCAGCAGCACGACATCCTGCAGAGAATGGAGGTCCAGCGACGCCGAATGATGCAGCATCCCACGTGAGTCACACCCAGTCTTCACTAGAACCGTTTTGGATTTTTGTTGGTTTGACTTAGTTTTTTTTTTTGTTTTTTTTTTTACTTACTTTTTGTATGGTGTTCCTGACTTAAATGCAAAAAAAAGTATATTATATAATAATTACATCATAGCTTTATTATGTAATTTTATAAGACTCTGTGTAGCTGGTATCTTATCGTCGGACTGTGTTAATATGAGGGAAGCAACTCTATCACAAGAATTTAAATTTAAAACATTTAGCAGACACCCTTATCCAGAGTGACTTACAATTAATACAGTCTTGCAATTAAACAACGTGAAAAAAATGCCCAGTTTGTGGACGTGTTCTTAAGTTTTCTTTCATATAGGTTAATGGTTTATGGCTGTATATGATATACATACAATGTATGGGATAGTGGAGAGGGCGACCGTTACTCATACAACCCATAACTGCAGGTCCTCCACAGAGCTAAGCAGTGAAAATGTGATTAACATCTGTAAACAAACGACCGTAATTAAACTAATAGCAGAAACCTTAATAGCAATGTAATTCAATTTGTGATCTCAATAATCGCTCCTTTTTTTCTGCAGTCGAGCTCATGAGAGACCTCCTCCCCACCCTCACAGAATGCACCCCAACTACGGCCATGGACACCATATCCATGTCCCCCAGACAATGTCCACACACCCACGCCAGACTGACCAGCGAACCACCTGGTAAACCCCTTCGAAATTTGTCCATGCATGTTTTAATGCTTTGAGCAAACCTTTATTTAAAACCTCATAACCCTTTTTTAGGCATATATATATCTAATGTATTTTTGAAATGTCACTATTGTTTCTTGTTAAGAATCTTTGGAATCCTTAATACTGACTGCTGGTTAAGACTGAATTTGAAACTGGTTGCATTTTCATACAGTCACACCATTTAGTTAAAATGTTGCTTGCTTGTTAATTAATATTGATTAATGTTTAAGGCATTATTTTGTAGCGATTATGGCAGTTTGATTTCACAAATGCGCACTGAAAGCGCTATTTCTGATATCTGAAGTTAGTGAGCAGTCTCAAAGCAGCTTTACTAATCTCCAGGCCCACAGACCTATCTGAGAAAGCCTAGAGCAACAGTAGCAAGGAAAAACTCCCTAAATGTTATAAGGAGGAACCACTGGCCAAACTGAGACTCAAAAAGGCACTTCGTTTTTGGCAGGTGATTCCTATGATTGTTTGTAACACCTTACTGTGAGGTGTAGACCCAATTCACTGGGTACGTATAAAGAAAGGCGAGTCATAACAGCAAAACCACCTGCCTAATATTGCATAGGTTGCCAGATAATTTGGTACGGTAGTGTAGATGTGTTATTGCAATTCACAATAGTACATTATTTCTTCTGTTCTTGTGAAAATAATTCCACACCGAGGACATTTGGATCGCTTTCAAACCTTTAGAAAATTATTATTATGTTTGAAGATTCTCTGCCACAGCAAGCCTACTGGGTATTTTTTCAAATGCCTTTTAAGACTTTTAATGATCTTTTTAATTAAAAGAATCTTTTATTAACGTTAGTAAAACAAAGTTGGGCTCCTTGCAGCCAGCAGAGATACAACTGCACTTTTTCTTTTCTCGTCGTATTTGTGGATTCATATTTTTTAATATATATATTTCTATAACTTAAATAACCACATTTTAAAAATGGTGCAGAGAAGCTTTGTTCAGTGCGTTTTAGGTATAGATTTTTAGTCCCAACATAGAACAATCATGTAGAATTCAGCAGCTTTGAATTGCTGGGCAGTTTTGTTAACTGCAACAATTAATCATTTTTTCTCATGATCCCAAAATGGTAATGATGCAAAGAGAAATTGATGTCTGCTGTTGTTTTCGTTCTCCTGCTATCCTGTGTCCCTTGTTAATAATCAATTTGATTTTGCATGGCTGTTTTTTCAGTCTGATGTTGCTTTTTATTTCATGGAGCTGGGCATCGAGGCTGGTGTAACTGTAGCTCCGTACCCTCCGGTGCATCTCCACCCCCATCTGTCCCACTACCACCCCCCACCCAGGCTGCACCATTTCCCTATTCCATTGATGGTAAGTACCTCCTCATCCAGCGCCCATTTCCAGCAATCATTATAAACATTAGCATGCATTAACATAAGTAATGAAGGACTGGTGTGGGTTCAGGTATTGCATAGATTAATGACATCAGGCCCAAACCACCACCACCACCCCCACCCCCCTCATTTACAGCATCTGTTATTTCAGGGGTGGATTACTAGGCTTCATGAATTATGCATCGCCGTTTATAACGGAGGCTCAGCAGCAACGGTCGAAGTGAATTGTAATTATGGTTTTCCTTAAAAAGAAGCCTCTTATGGGTAGTCCGGAATTGAAGCTAATGTTTAAAAATGACTGTACATGCACTCGCCGGCCATTTTATTAGGTACACCTTGCAGGTATTGTGTTGGACAGTTCGCCTTCTGAACTATTTAGAAGTATATTGACGTGATTGCGTAACACGGTTGCTGCAGATTTGCCGACTGCACATCCGGCATGAGAATCTCCCAATTGTAACAAATGTCAAACGTGCTCTGTTAGATCGAGATCTGTTGACTCTGGAGGCCACTTGAGTTCAGTAAACTCACTGTCACGTTCAAGTCACCAGTTTGAGATTGTATAAGCTTTTGAGACGCGTAGAAGATGGCACATGGTGGGCATAAAGGGATGGACGTGGTCAGGAACAATAGTCAGGTAGGCTGTGGTGTTTAGGGACCCAAAGCGTGACGAGAAGATATCCTCCACCACAACATATTTTACAGCAGCAGCCTGATCCGTAGATACAAAGGTGGATCCATGTTTTCATGCTGTTTGAGCCTAAGTGAATTGTAGCTTAGGTTTCCTGTGCTCTTAGTGGACACCCGTTGTGGTCTTTGGCTGCCGTAGCCCATCTGGTTCAAGGTTTGACAAGCATGTTCATGTGCGGCTGTTCTTCATGCTTTCTTTGAGTTACTGCTGCCTTTCTATCAGCTCCAACCAGACGTTTAGTTCTCCCCTGATCTCTGGCATCAACTAGGCATTTTTGCTTAGAAAACTGATCCTCAACGGATAGTTTATTTTTTCTCCTCATTCTATATAAACCCCAGAGATGGCAATATGTAAAAAATTCCAGTAGGTCAGCAGTTCCTGAAATACTCAGTTCAGCCCGCCTAGTACCAACAGCCATGCCACATTGAAAGTAACTTCAGTTTTCTTCCATTTCTTCCCAAATGCATTGAGTTTCTCCCATGTGGTTGTCTGATTAGAACCTGTGTTAACAAGCAGCTGAACAGGTGTACCTAATAAAGTGGCCAGTGAGTGTATCTCTCTTAATAGCTATGTTCTCCAGGTAATCCTATAAACAGCCGCACCAGAGCTTCTTTAATATAATCGACTTGTTTTGCATAAATTAAGAGTTTGCTTTTTTGTCTCTTACTTAGCACCCTGGCATGTCTGAGGTCACCTATCCTCATATTCGCTATATCTAATCCAGAATGACATTTGGCCGAACTTATGAGGTAGGAGTCATTTAGCCAGGACAATAAACTGAATGGTATATTGAACATTTCACAAAATATTTTCCCTAAATGTAGCTTGTCCAAGGCATGATTACTGTTAAAGTTCACTTTGGTTTTCCACTGAATTTCCAAGTCTGTGTTGATTCGATGTCTGAACCCAACATATAATAATAAAAAGAAATCGATCTGGGCTGTCCAAATGAACGCGTTAACTTGCTAAGTTGTAATACCTGTGCCATAGCGGATTCCCTCCTCACATGGCACGCGGAATAAGTGTATAGACGTCCTGTTCCAAAGTAAAAGTACCTAACACAATTTGTGGGACTGTGGTGGCCTAGTGGGTAAGACACTGGACTAGAAGGTCCAGGGTTTAAATCCCACCTCTGCCAAGCTGCGGAAGCAAGTTGGGTCCTTGAGCAAGGCCCTTAACCCACCATTGCTTGGATTTTAAGGCTGTATGAGTTGTAAGTGGCTCTGGATAAGGGCGTCTCCAAAATGCCGTAAATGTAAAAGTTTTATTTTGCGTTAAAAAATGTTTGTTTTAGTAATCGTGACGTCCCTGCAGCCCTCTGAGACAAGTCACAGTGAAATGAAACTTATGCTTAATCATAAAGTAATAATCACATTCTGTTGAAGCTTATATTCTACAATTGTTTGGCTGTGTTTTGTTATTTTAGTAGAAACCAGCTTTCTTTAGGGTCAAACCGAGGCAAGGAAGCCAAAAATATGTATACTTACCAATCACTTTATTAGGTACACCTCCTTATTTCTATACCTATCGTCCTTTTTATCAGTTACACTCATAAAAGCACTTTGTAGTTCTACAGTTACAGACTGTAGTCCATCTTCTTTTCTTTACTCTGTTCTTTAAATGTCAGGACCCCCACAGATCAGGTACTAGTTAAGTGGTAGATCATGCTCAGCACTGCAGTGGCCGTGACGCGATGCGTGGTAGTGGTGTGTTAGTGTGTGTTGAGGTGGTACGAGTGGATCTCAGACAGCAGTGCTGCTAAAGTTTTGAAATACTGCTCACTCACTATCCACTTTATTAGAGACATTCACCTTATTGCTGTACCTTGTATATGTAATATTAGTGACCTTAGCTTATATGTTACTGTACTAGGTTATTAGTTATCCTCTAACAAGCCATCAGTGCGCACAGAGCATTGCCAGGAAAGATACAGTGTGTACTGTGTGTGTGACAGTATTTACATCATATCTTCATACAATATTACACAAAAGTGTGAGTGCCCCCTATCAAATTGTAATTGCTAAATAAACTGCATTCAAAACAGTCCGGTTATTCTGCTGGGAGCATCCTGAAACATTTTTGTGAACCATTAATTAGTTTCATATTTAGTTTAATCACATTTTTAAAGTCACATAAGACACAATAACATCTGTGCTTTATCTTGAAACAAACTTCAAAATAATTTAAGTATAGTTTATCCATGTTAAAAAATGTATGCACTAAATGCCAGCACATGGGTTAATGCAGTCACTTCAAAGCTCTATCGATAACCAGTAAAAAACCTCCTGGCCTTGTGCTCCCCATGTCTATGTTGATTTCCACTTCGTACTTCGTACCTGCCTCTTGCCCTGTACAAGTTTGGTCACACTAGTTAGACACCAGTTAGTTCACAGCCTCTGAATTAGATTAAACAGGTTTGAAATGCATGAATACATGAAAATGAAAAGGATTCGTCTATTGCCTTGGATGTTTAAGTCCTTTGCAGTTGGACAAATAACAAAATGTGTAATTTGTAATAGGCAATTTGACCAAGCACATTTCATATAGTTGGTACTATGGTAAAAAAATGTAAGCCCACCACATCATTAATCTGGATTTGAGCCTTCTGACCAGGACAGACGTCCATGCACATATAATTTGAGAGAGGTGATTGTTAGGGTTCCTACCTTCCCCCGGTGCGTTCGGACGTCCTCACCGGTCGCCATTACAGAGGTTTCGGTGAGACGGTTTATATCCACTGTCTCATCATGCCCAGATCCCGAACAGCTGCCTAGCGTCCTATAAAGGCGTGGTTTTTGGTGCTGTTTGGGACCAGGTCATCGTTTATTCCAACGG
>JAUZSV010090149.1:0-14293 GCA_034780495.1 Parotocinclus cesarpintoi
ACTAATAACCAACTCTAGAAAGGGTCATTATATTTATATTATATACAACAACATATATATATATTATATATATATATATATATATATACACAACAACATATATAATTATATGTGTGTGTTGTTGTGTAAATGCCATTATCCAGAGGTGCAGTCCAGTCATTTGATGGTTAAGGGCTTTGATAGGGTTTTTGGACATTAAACTAATTTAAACTATTTTATTTTTTATTGAAAAAACTAGGTTTTAATTGATGGGGTTCTCTCGCAGCTTAGTGTGTATATGTGTGTGTGTGTTAAACTGTGTTCCCCGCTATCCATAGGTACGATGAGGAGCGTCTCAAAGCCCAGACAGAAAGGTAAAACTGTATGGGGCTGTTGCATTGGGCTGTTGCATTGCATCAGGTGCTTGCTTAAGTGTCCACTGGCCTTTACAGGAATTCCTAACACCCCCATGCCCTCACCCAACCCAATCCATCTAAAACACACGCACGCATGCCATGTGGTTTTGCCATATCTGTGAGCACTTTAAAGTGACATGAAATGAATGATTATTGCAGCAAATTACTCAAAAACCTAAACCTACCCTTAACCCTAACCCTTACCCTCTGTAATCTACAGCAAATCTTCTGGCTTTATCAGTTTTAGAGTATAACAACACACACACACACACACACACACACACACACACACTTCTTTATTTATTACTTTGCTTTTATTCCTGTATTTAGGCCAGAATATTTTGTCTGTAACTTTACAGGCTTGAGCAAGACCGGCGACAGAGTGAAAAATCAGTCCCTGAAAGGTGAATACATGTCCACTTGAAAACTGAAAAGAAATACACTGGCCACTTCATTAGATACGCCCTACTAGTACTAGTTGGACCCCTTTTTGCTTTCAAAACAGCCTTAATTGTCGGTGGCATAAATTCAACAAGGTGCTGGAAACATTCCTTAGAGGTTTTGGTCCATATTGACATGATCACACAGTTGATGCAGATTTGTCAGGTGTATATCCATCATGCAATATTTTCCATTTCACCACATCCCAGATGTGCTCTACTGGAAAGCCATTTGAGTACACTGAACTCAAGTCATGTTCAGTAAACCGGTTTGAGATGTTTTGAGACACTTGTTACTTTGTGACATTTAGTGGTACACTGTGGTCATGAGGGTCAACTTTCTTCTCTATTGTGATGCTCCCTTAAACTTCCTTCTTGATTATATCTACATGCCTAAATGCAGTGAGTATCTGCCCTGTGATTGGCTCATTAGATTACCAAGCAGTTGAACGTGTACCTAATAAAGTGGCCAGTGAGTGTATGTGTTTAAAACAAACCATTGTACTAAATATTTTTAATTAGAATATATAGTAAGTAGAATTTGGCTGAAAATTACATGTATCAAATAAGAGGTGAACTAAATGTTGACAAAGAATTCCAAGAAATCAAATTATTATGCTAGACTATGATGTATTATTATGATGTATTATTCATATTATCATAATTATAGATTTTATAGCCATTATTAAAGCCACAGAAAACAATAAAGGATTGTAATTTATTGTAATGATGAATGTTTAATTATAATAGCGATTAAGACTATCTGGTGTATGAATACATATACAGTTGGAAGAAACAAATTTTTTAATTAAGGGCAGCCTGGGCTTAACCGGCAACACTGAACACATGTTATTAACCAACCCTATAATGCCAATCCATCACAGCGCACGCACACACATGTGACTGTGACACTTTAGAGAGACCAATTGACCTTGCAAATATGTTTGGATTGTGGGAGGAATCCAGAGCACCTAGAGGAAACCCACAGAGACACATGGAGAACATGCAAACATCGTACAGGCAGAGTCCATTCTACTTATACAATTATTCCGAGATAAGTGCTCATACCAATCATAATAATCGACAAACACATTCTGCCTAAATTAATAACAAACCCGATTTGTATGCAGGTGAACATAAACATAAGAGCTTAATAGAAATTACAAAAAGTGATCAGATAATTCCAAAGAGTAAACTTGTACTGCAGTTTTAAAATACTTTAATTCAGTAGGCATTCTAGTTAAAATGTTTGTGTGTAACTGTTTTATTCTTTAAATTTTTTAATTGGACCTTGCTTGTACATTGCCATGCCTGATGATTGAACTGTGTCATTCTACAGGTCCACTTCGGTCGCTGCAGAGACCTGTCCATGACTTTAGGTAAGAGCACTGTCTGTAACAGTAGTGTTTTTTCCAGTTAAATGGCAACCACTCAAAATGAAATATTAGAAGCATACCACTACTCCCGGAACACAAGTCTCTCCTTCTTTTTCAAACTCTCCACTGCTGTTACATAAAACACATCTGCTTCTCTCTTCAGATGACCAGCCACCCACTTTAACCCTGTTCAATGCTATTTTTACTGGCAGCACTTCAGAGCTCGCATCCATGCGTTCTCACTCCTCTGTGATTTATCATTTGCATTCTGAATGCCACCATGCCACATGCACCTGATGAGTGTGCTGGTACATATGTCACACTACTGCCTAGTGGGGCTTATACTAATCCTTGTGTGACGTGTTTGAAATGTGGAGAAGGGCACCTCCACCTAGATTGCCATTCTAACCAAGAGAAAGTTTCTATTAAAAGAGTGCATTTATAGGTACAGTAATGAGGGTATGGATTTGGATAATTATCCACCACGTTAATGGTAACAGTGGTGACATGGGCAAGAGTTTACAAGATGCCCACAGCGTGACAGTTATCACTGTGTAGTGTACAGTTCAAATTAATATGGGGACTGTGGGGACAACCACTGTGTTGTCAAGGCGGAATTATCTTATTGGAAGGTGAACTTTTCTGAGATCCGATCTTTCTCTCATCCCAGACCAGTCACCCTGCCCCAGTCTCAGAAAAGCACCCCCACAGCTTGATGCTGCCACCACCACACTTCACTGTGCCTGGTTTCCAGACATGCCCTTCAGAATTGATGTTCAATCTTAAAGTCCTTTAGGCACTTTTTTTTTGCAAAATCGGCACAGGCTTTCATGCGTGATATAAAGCCCAGATTGGTGGAGTGCAGCAGTGATGGTTGACCTTTTGGATGTTTCCCCTATCTGCACACAGGATTTTTGGAGCTCATTTGGAGAGAACATTGGGGTCGTGGTCACCTCTCTTAGTAAGACCCTGAACTAATTACAGGTGGACTCCAATCAAAGTGAAGAAACATCTTAAAGAACATCAAAAAAGGGGAGGCCCCCAGAGCAAAGTGTCTAAAGTGTCCATGCAATGTTTTTTTTACTAGTGAATACATTTGAAAAAAATATAAAAATCTATTTTCAAAAATATAAAAATCTGTTTTTACATCTATTTTACATTTTAGGACAAGGCATCAACGTAACAAAATGTGAAAAAGTGAGCTTGAATAATTTATAAATGCATTGTTGCTTTAAATGCATTTAATAATAATGATGATGCTAACAATACTGTTAATAACCATGTTTGCAGATCTTCCATGAAAGGCAGTTCACCGAGTGACGTAAACTTTCTTCTGCTACAATATTTATCCATTTATAGCAGCCAAGCACCACATCTTCATCCGAGAACCTCATCCACATTGACCATTCACCATAACACATGAAGACAGATGTGTACATGCAAAAATGGAATCTCTGTTTCTGAACTTGTGATGTGTCAAAAAAGACTTTATATACTTGAACAATACAGTCTCCAAATGGCAATATGTAACACATGTATGCAGGGGCATAGCAGCAAATTCTGGGCCCTGTACACTCTCAATGTCAGTGGGCCCGTATCCATGCCAGTACACAAGGAACAGGATTTTCATGGGCCCCTCTCCCTTCTCGACCCTGGGTAGTCAGGTCCACTTTTCCCCCCACTACCACACCCCTGCATGTATGGCTCTGAATACACAAACTGGTCCTGAAGTCTTGCCAATAAGAGCAAATGGAGAACCCTATAGTCATGGGGTATGCCTAGACTAAGCCACACATTCCAGATGCCATTACCCGAGAGGAACTCTGGGGCACCCTGAGTGTGACCAGCACTCTCCATGAAATGGAGTAATCCAGTAATCACCTAGCCAGAGGCACCATGTCAATTGGGCTAAAACAGTGTTTAAGTGCTAGTTTGGGGAACTGAGCTGTTTCCAGGATATAAGATATCAAGATCTCACCAATGCCCAAGAACGTTGGTCATGCTCCACTCATCTTTCAGTTCTCTGTCTTGCCCTAGGGTTCCTGAGGTTTCCATCTCACCAAGGCCCTGAGTTACAGATCCCACTCAGATAATGGAGACTAGGTCTGTGACATCTAAATGGAATAAGTCTGATACTGTTAGATGTAGGTGTAATGTAAAGGTGTAATGAACAGGGGGGTGGGTGGTATAAGAATAGGATCTATATGATTTGGAGCAGCTCAGAATGGCTAGGGTTCTTCATTTTATGATGGTAAATGTTAGGTTAATGCTGTAATGTTAATAATGTGTGCTGTACATTCCAGACATACCAGACTCACACCAGCAAAAATGACTACTGTAATATATAGCAGACTTGAGTTTGAGGTTCAATATAAAATATATTAGATACTGTAAAATATATTGTATACTGTAGCATGACATCAATCATTTTTCTGTTGTTTTCCAAAAGACATGCTTAGTACAGTTGTTAATGATAATCATAAGCAATTTATGTAACAGCTAATAAATAACATAAGATCGGGAAAAGGGTACAGCTAAAAGTCTTACTTTCTATATAACCATCTATATACAGTACTTCCTTTAAGTTTTCACACACACCGCCTCCTACCACTCCCACACTTCTTCAAAAACAAAGGGTGTAGCTTTGTAGCATAACAAAGAAACCACCTTGAACTAAAGGACCTTCGAGTTCTATGGATATAATATAAACCATGGACAATAACTAACATCACCCAGTGAGGTACCTTCATGTATGCATTCCCATGTACATTGGTTCATGTGTGCAGTAATAGGAAAATATTATCACATATTCAACTTAATAATTTTAATTTTCTGGCCAATATCTTTATTACTGTTTATTTCACATTCAAAGGGATTTGTAACACTGTAGTCATGATATTGTACATTTGGTAGTGGCCATAAAGTTTGTACAGCATATTGTAAGTAAAACATTTAAATATATGAATGCTCATCATAGATGATTGTTACAGATATGTGAAAATGAGTGAAAATAAAGTTTAAACACGATCTTCAGTTCAGGTAAGATGTTGTGACATTGTAATTGTTATGTTAACCTGAACATAAACCACATATATACCCACTGACAAAAAAATTAACTCACCTAGAAGTTGTTGGGATTTAATGCAACATTATATGTATAAATGTAATGATGTATGTTATGTGATATATGTTAGTGATTACAATATTACAACTTAAGTATGAGTTTATTAGGCAAAAGTGGACAACTGAAAGGAGGTTCTAGTATGCTCTTGATTCGCCTCTAGCCTGGATATATAATGAGATTTGTTTTTGCATTGGAGACAAACAGGTACAGTATGGTATCCTGCAGCACATTTACCCACAAATGTGGTGGGGCACACCTCATAGGTTTCCAAAGCTGGCATCCCAGCTGGTTCCATAAATGCTTGATTACTGATAAAACTGGTAACCGAGTAGGCCAAGGAAGTGTTGTAATCTGGCAGGGTTTGCATTATCTTGTTGAAAAATGCCATTTGGATTCCTGACATGAGAGACAACATGTGGCCGCAGGATGTCCTGGACATATTGTTGACTGTTAGTGTTCCTTGTATCACTACCGTAGGTGACTGTCTGTCCAGATCATCACAACAACAGTTGGGGGCAATGTGTTGATGCACAGCAAAGACAAAATTTAATCGCTTATTATGAGTCCTTCATATTCAAACTGGACCATCATGGGATCCCAAACAAAACCTAGATTTGTCAGTGAAGATTCTACAGTTCCATCCATGACAGTCCAGGTTTCTCATTCACAACACCACTGAAAATGAAAATTATAGTGTCTGGCTGTCAATGGTAAGACATGTAATTGGCGCAGTCCATGGAAGTCACTGGGTCCAGTACCAGCTTGACTAAAAATGATGTGGTAAAAGTTGTGGTCCAATGACAATTATTTGTTCATCCTATGTTAGTCTATTGTTTATGTAATAGGTGCTTCAGATTATACTTTGAATGCAGGCTACACTGTTCAACAATAGGATTTAGAATTTATTGAATGAACAGTATGATACTGTAGTGAGATTTTTGGATTATTTGAAGAAAAAAAACCTTGCAATCAACTGGTTTATTTCTAGCAGTATTGTGACACTAAATACTATAATCTTAATGTACGTTGACATATTTAGGTGCTAGTACATAGAAAATCCATAATACTTGCCCTTTAATATTCAAGCTCTAATCCAGCTCTAATACAGGTAAGTAGATAAACTGTCAGGTGAACTTTTATTAAACATCTTTAATTAGCCCATGTTCGTGTTTCCAAACAAATGAAACTTGTGATGCTGGTCATGATCTAGGTCACCCTGATATCAGGAGTTAGATAACAGAGGCAGTTGGATCATGGTAGCTCAACCTGGGTAAGTGTGAATCTAAGAGTCTAATGGCAAGTAGGGCCAATCATAAATTCTTCCTGAGCTGTGTCTTTTATCAGGGGATCAAAACACTACTTATTTTATTAAGTGAAAAGGTAATCCAGCGTATGTAAATATAATGTGTGGTGTTGCATTTCGTGAATTCTTTCAATATCATGTATGTACTCATTTTATGACTCAGAATTAAGGTCAGTTGGTGAGCAAAAACAGATTGTCATGTGGGTCATATTACTATTATCCACTAGCTCATCCAAGTCTACTGAACAGGTCATTAGCAAAGTAAAAACACAGCCATGTGCAATCAGTGTTGTTTGATGTACACTGAGTTAATCTGCTCTGCTGAAAACCCTAAACATGTAAGAGTGAGGGTGATCTTTGTTGAAAAAGTCATTAAATAACTGGTAAGAAATCATTCTTTTTATCTTTTTCTAGTGGTTGTGAAGACTCTTTTCATAGGGATACATGAAAGTGAAAATGTAGACCAAATGTTCACTGTTAATAATCCCCTGAGCCCTTCTAATGAGGGATAGAGTGCCAAATAGGGTAAATGACTTAGCCACAAAGTAAGTGACACATATCCTATTGAATCTTCTACCATCCAAAAAAGTGGGTGTTAGTATCATCAGCAATCCTTGGAATCTGAGAAATGCTTGATTAAATTGGGACACAATGGTTGAGCCAAAATGGCATCATCTTGGATCTCATGACTGTCTTTTTGAACGAGTGCATGACCGGTCCCGACATATCACATGTCCGATGGCGTTCCTGCATGTTGCATCAGAAGCATGTGTGACACCGTGTCACCTATTTTCACACACGGGCCAGTGGCAAATATAGTGCTGGGTGTCCTCCACTAATGGCTGCACAGACATGATTTTTTTCAATTAGAAAAAGTTCCACTTGACGTACCAGCTATACAGGTTGGGAAGTTAGCAACACTTAAAGGCATGATGCTTCCATTTAATAAACTGCATCTGATCACCTGGCATTACACAATTTCCCAGTGCCCTAATAAGAAGGAGCAACCACCACATAAAATGTAGACTGGAAAAAGATGACGGATGCCAGCATTTATACTGGTTCACAACTAAAGAAACTAAACCGAATGAATCCTTAGTATAGTTTTTATTTAATTTGCTGATATTGTAATTGACTGATCAATGTTAGTATGTATATGTGGAAGCAACAGAAGCAGGGGTCCAAACTCAGTAAAGTGATACAATGCAATGCAGAGCATGATGAGGTTCATGGCAAGCTCAAGCACGGTTTTTAAACCGGCATACCAAACACAACACTCAAATGGTCACAATTTGTCATTACAGCAGAGCTTTGTCATTTTTGTGTTTTGGTACAGTAGAAGACAAAAATATGATTTTAATCTGACAGACAGTACCTACTTAAAAATGAGACATGGCTTTGTCGTGTAACAAAAGTGGCTGCCGAGCTTCTTCTTGTGTCATCTGTTATTATCTGGTGAGTGTGAGAGTGTGAGAATACTTAAATAACAACTTCATTCTATACAAGAAGAAAAAAAACATTTGTCAAACGGTTTATTATGTGACCTCAGGAATAAACACAATGTTTACTGTACTGTCAGACATGGAAAATAGGTGTGTGGAACAAAGTTCCGCATTATAAAGGCTAAAATAAATGAAAACCCTAATTAATGTACAGGGAGCTTTGACTACAATTTTATAAGACACAAATTGTCAATTTTATATAACAAATTCACTACTTGTTAAAGAACAATACACAATAATAGTGACACAATAATACCAGAGCACAGTGTCTAGTAAACAAATTCTATTCAGAAATCAAGTCACATTAAACCAGCCAGAGATCTGTCACATTTTGTACACTGCACTTATATGAACATTCATTTGGTGGATTGATATTCATTAATGTGGTGGATTGAGATCCAAGCATTTATTTGATGTATTAATTGTCATTAGATTAGACTAGAGGGTGCCATGGTGGTGCAGTAGTTAGTCAAGTTAACTCAGAAGTCCCCAGTTGGATTCCTGGCCTGGATATGGTCTGTGTGGATGTGTGGAATTTGTATGTTCCCCTTGTGCCTGTGTATATTCCCTCTGAGTACTCTGGCATCCACTTTCATTGCTTGTGTGTGTGTGTGTGTGTGTGTGTGTGTGTGTGTGTGTGTGTGTGTGTGTGTGTGTGTGTGTGTGTAAATAATATGAGCTACCCTGGTTTAAATGCCCAAAGATCACGAGTTCCTTAAATACAGGATGTTAAATGAATTTAAGTATTCAAATTATACACTGTAAACTTTTAGACTCAAAAAAGTACTCACTATACTACAATTACTACAAGTTACTCCCCCAAAAACGTCAATCTGTGTGAACTAAAAATTGCAAGGAAAATGGCCAACAAGCGTTTAAATGTTTTAATTTTTAAAACATCATGTTCAAATTAAAATTGTTGTTATTTTTAGGGTTTTCGAGTAGGGTATCTGCAGGTATGAGGGTATAATATTTAACATTTTGTCATACCATTTAAAATTTAAGACCACTCTTGCAGTAACGAGCAGCAAAAGCACCAAACCACAACATGATCTTAACAGACTTTAATGTAAGCTTGTGATTCCTGTGTTTTCTGATGAACCAATATTGCACAGCATGCAACATACTCTTTATCGTCAACTGGATTTAACCAACCAGCTTCCAACCCTAGCCTCCACATAACCATAAATAATGCCCCAGCGCCGCTCAGTTCATACTGCCGTTAAAACAGGAAGCTAACCTGCACAGGAAATCTGGAAACTGCAAAATGCATCGCAAAATTGTATTTACTGTCTGACATTTTTAAGTCTTTTGGAGATTCATTGAATTCATTTTAAGACAACTAAGGCCTTTTTCAATCCAATAATTCAAGACTTGAGGTTCTGTGAGCTCCCTGTCAGATACAGCGGCACAAATTTAATCAAATGATGCTGCCAAGACGTCAATTTCCGGCGTCTGAAACAGTGAATCATTTTGTTGAATCGATTGGTCCAAATGATTCAACACTTCAGAAAGTCTTGCTTCCCTCCTCGCTTGGCAGAAGAAAATGTTTTCGGGCACACTTGATATTTTTCTTAGAAAACTGCTCACAAGTACCACAAGTAATTAAATTTTTTTACGTTTGTAACTACTATGAACAGAATTTAATGGAGGACCATTATCCATCAGTAGTGCAGCTCCTACCGTAAGCTTGATAGCGATGACATGTAGACTTTGATACTCTTGTCCTGAATTCTCAGAGGGTTGGTGTGATAGTATTTCACCATGATGTCTGCATCTCGCCAATACACCATCTCTACCAATGCCTACACACAGACACAAAGGACAGACAGAACGCTGATGACTGAGGTCTTTATATCATCTTGTCTTAATATTGAGCTAAGTAGCTTGTCTTCAGAAACAAACTGCTGATGACAGAGCAAAAGACACAGGACACCCTTTTACTTCAGAAACAAAAAGATACGTGAGGGGGCCTATCTTTTAGGCTATGTCCAGCCCATATTGGATCAAGGGCAAGTTTTAAAAAGGGAAGGTGGTCATGTAAACTATCAAAGAAGATCTGAATGTTTGCAGAAAATCGGTTGCTGCAATTAGATTTGGTTAAAAACGTATTTTTTGGCTAATTAGGTTAGTTTTGTTGTTCGTCACAGGTAGCTGAAAACGGAATTAACGATTCTGATGTTTGGGGAACTCAGCTGCCGTATCATAGCAACAGACTTCCACAACCGACACCCAGAAGGATCACCAATTTCACACAGCACCGTTACATCCCTCACAACCAAATCCAGAGAAACCGAGACTGTGGATGACAAGCCATGTAGTGATCGTCTAAAGAACCGCTACCGATCAAGAGACCTTAATGGTTTCAGCAGTCTTTGTGAAAAGTCGATGCAGCATGTCCTGTGACTTTTGACTCACCCTGTATATTAGGCCTGTAGACTTTTTTGTATTTATTGTAAAAGCACACATCTTTGGTGCATGGTTTATTTCTGAACACAACGGTGGGGATGTTTTTTTATCTACAGTTATTACAAAACTTGTCAAACACAGGGAAATCCTCAAAGTAAACCAGTTAAGACTTCTTCTGACGTTTGGCCTAATGTCTACGGTACTGGACGAGGGACCAAAAGATCCAGGGTCTGCCAGACATGGTTTGACTCTACAGTAGCTTAAAGTCACTCTAAATAAGGCATCTACTAAATGTAAATGTTATTACTTGTAAAAGACTTGAAACTAGGTAGTGATGCACCAAGAAAGACAACCCTAAGCAAGCATCCAGATATACACAGGAGTGGTTTTAAAAAATAATAATAAACAACAACTCAAATGTACCAGTCAAAGCCCAGACCTCAATCTGACTGGGTATATGTGGCAAGAGTTAAACTTGCTTTTCATCAACAGTATCCATCCAATCACACTGAGCAATTTGGGCAGAAAAATAGGCCAATTCTCATGGTCCAGAAAACACTTAGACCACACACAATTCAAAATAAAATAAGCATATTACACCCACTGCTTTCTTATAAGTAACAGTACAGATACTACTAATAACACTACTAATACACCCTAACACTATTCCGCCCTTAGCAAATTGTATTAAAAAATAAAAATAGAATGACACAAATTACGATTAACTGACTAGTCAACAATTTAATGACTATTAAGGCCATAGCATACCTTCTCTTCAGTGAATTTGGAATTGCGGACGTCCCCGAATAAAGCTGCAAGCTCCAACACCTTATCTTCAGACTCCTTTCCAGGGGGCAGACGGGAAAAACATACCACTGTCCCACCAGACTTCGGGCGCTTCGGCCCAGGCTCGTGAAAATCAGTAGGCTGCCAATCACACACACACACACAAAGCAATCAGCAAAGCATCAAGGTTAGCAATATTATTTTATGCTCATGACATGATTTCTGTACCCAGACTGCTGTGTTTCCTGTGGAAGAGTTTTAGCATTTGAGAAAGCAAATTGGGTTCTAGGGGTGGAATTACCACTGAAGAAATGCCCACGGTAGTCCTTATTTTCTCTGTATACCAATGTTTGGTGATTACATAGCACACACGAGCACACAAAACCCTGTAAGGACCATGGGGCATAAATAGACGCAAAGTGCAATTTAAACAGCCTACAATTCTGAAAAGGTTCAGAAAAAAATACTTGAAGTCATTTTGTTCAACATTTCATTTGAACCCTTTCAGGACCGCAGGTGGGTTTAATCGCATTTGTCATGCATTTAAAAGTACGGGACAAATATGTCTCTTGATAGCTATTTTTCAGTGCCAGTTATCACGACAGTTTGCGGCTGCCAAATAAAGTTCCCCGTAGTTTGCCCGTCTCCAGTGTGAAATAGTAGGTTGGAAATTCCGAGCTTTAGCTGAACTCAATCATAACGGATTTATGGTTCTATTTCCGCTGTGCAAAAAGTAGCACAGAAAGTTATATAACATCAGCAGTCGCCATGCTACTTTAGTCCAGCGATGCATAAACATTTTCTGCACTGCCTGTCCTTTGTAGACGATAATATTACAATTATAAAGTCCACTGGAATATATTGATAACACTATAATTCATAGAAAACGGCAGTCCTTGTTGAACCGATCAGCTTTACAGAATAATTATTACAAGTGAGGTGCATTGTGTACCTTCAATTTGTACTATGTAACAACAATCATGACCTTGCTACACCCTCCTCCACTTTTGGGAACCACAGCTTTAGTCAATCCTACATCATGTAGATCAGCTCAGGTTAAGGCAATTATAATAAAAGATAATCACAATTAATTGAAATGATGGCAATTATGTTGGATCGGAAGGAATTTATTTATTGTGATGTAATGGGTTTAACAAAACCAGAAATGTTTACATTAGGCAATGAAACTTTAACGTTCAGAGTTCATTGCATTTGCAGTTTACATTTAAGGCATTTATCCAGGCCCTTATCCAGAGCGACTTACAACTCATACAGTCTTACAATGCAAGCAGTTGTGGGTTAAGGGCCTTGCTCAAGGACCCAACTGTGGCAGCTTGGGATTTGAACCCTGAACCTTCTGGGTCAGAGTCCAGTGCCTTAACCGCTAGGCTACCACAGTCCCGTGTATAATTTATTCTTTTGTTGAATAAGTTGTTGAATTTGTTGCCTGCCAAATAATTTTTTTGCTTTTATATATATATATATATATATATATATATTTTTATTTATTTATTTTTTTTCCCCATGCGTTGCATTTTTATTTTAGTAGATTTGGGTGAGTTTTTGGGGGTAGTGCATTATTCTGACAGTAATCAGGATTAGCTGCTAATCAATTGCTGTTCGGTCACTTTAGGCTTGTACTCCATTAGCCGGGTTCAGTGAAGAAACAATTAAATATACTGTAATTAATTATACTGTAACTAATTGTCAGCTAAAGGTTTGTGATTATGACATATCTAACTGCAGTTACTGATAGAGAACAGAGCCTGGATAAGAGCCAAGATAATCCGGCAGAGCATGGAGCCCCGTCTAAACTAAACAAGTTTACCTGCGTCGTTTGTTTTTCTTTACCTTAAAAACTAATCTAATTAATCTAAGTAATCTAATATTATTAGTGCTTTATAAGAGCTAATAAAGAGCATTCCAGATATTAGTGGACCAGATGATCGATTGGTTGGAGTGATTTTCATTTTCTGCTACAGAGATATGTAACCAGTGGAAACATTACTGGAACATTAATAGACTATGACGCATCAGTGTGAATCTGCTGATTCAAATGTGATTCTAATAATCATATTATCTGTGTTTATTTGTAACCAATCATTCTAGCTAATAATTAATTAATACTCAATTCCTGAACATATTACATAAGGTAAATGCAATATATCCACATTCAATGGCAAGCTTTACATTTTTACTGTAAATAAACAGTTTTATAACAGATAAAGCACAAAACACTGTGTTCTAAATCAATAGTAATTAAACTTGGGAACACAAGAAATGCAGTTATGAATGTTAAAGAATCAGCACACAAATAGCTCCATAAATCAAAGAAATTTAATTTCTGACACTAAACGTGGCTGACTGCATTTATATTTGAGATAAGGGCACATGCTGCACACGATCTACACCGCAAATCATTTCGTCACCTCACTTTATTACACATTAGAACAAGAGTTCACAGGGAAACCAAAAGAGAACCAAAAGGTTTCCATCGTTCTGTACATATACTCACATCATGAATGACCTTGACGGTTGGAGACAAACACAAGCTAATCCAGTGGCCTTTAACATAGGCAGGTTTAGCCTGATAGTGATTCACCATGTCCTTTGCCTCGGTGTGAGAACTGAACTCCAGAAAACCCTGCAACATACCACAATTTCACATCTCTTACAGGTCTGAAAATGTAGCTTAAATGTAGCTTAAATGTAGCTTAAATGTAGGCCAGACTTTTTTTTAATTGTTTGTTCCTCGGATGTCCCTACTTAAGAATCTACTGAGGAGGGAGGAGAAAAAATTTAATAAATCTTTATTTTTCAGCACTTTTCAGGACTATGTGGAATCAATACAAGGAAGGTGGAAAAAATAAAAAAATATTGTTTTTTATTTTAAAATAAAATTTATTTAACCTACAATTAAATTAAAGTGAATCTGGAAAAAAATTAAATGAACAGAAG